>JAJAGP010000589.1:0-270000 GCA_025084515.1 Ancistrus triradiatus | reverse complement strand
ATCACTATACTAGTATTCCTGCAGTTTGTTTTACTTCTTGTAACATAAAGTTTACCAAATGTCATTAAATTGTGTGGAAAAGCCCAAAGCTGCCATAAAGCCCATTTCAAAAGATGAATAAATCTCTCTGGAGGTTGAACCATGAACCCCTGCAACAAAGACCGCACTGCTTTTCCGACAGAAGTGTGCATTCCCACATAGCCACCTCCTCAGCAGGAGCACCCTGACCACATCCACAGCAAACTGATGTCTAAATATCAAACATGAATGGAATTATTACATTGAAAACACACATCTTAAGTTAGGGGTGCACAGCTCCATTCATAGAGGGCCAGAACTGGTAGCACTGGGTGATTCCTCAACTGCTTTTTAAGGTTGGCCAATGCTTAAGGTTAGGTGTACAGTCTTTTACAAAAGTGTGCAAAGGTTTAGATGGTTTTCTACTTTTTCAGATAAAGTTTGATTTTCTGAAATATGTCATATTAACTTGCAGCAGTTGTCTTCACCAAACATGCACAGCAACTAGCCAGAAGTTTGTAGACACCAAAAAATGACATTCAAACAGATGCACCCATGTAATGTAATGTAGTTATACCGTTGCCAAAACAGCAATATATCTATATGTTACGTATATATTACATTTATCGATATGTGTTATATCTAAACATATGCTATATTTATTGATTTTCTTTAAATATGTTCTCTTTTTAAATTCTATATTTAGGTTCTGTTCATTTAAACTATTACAGTAAACATATTCATAAGTTAAATTACTTTTACTGTTACATACATCTTCTAGGCTGCCCAAGGAGGTTGGGTGCTTTAAGGTGGGGTTTTTAAGTTTTGATCTTCCCAGGGTTTCTTCTTCTTTATACCATTGCTCCACTGATGGAGAAAATACAAACATCTGGCCTTATTTTGTAGTTCGACCTGGCTTTCCTGAGGTATTGGTCCCTTTGTCCCTTTGTCTGTGGGACTGTGGTAGGCTAGCGGGTAAGGTACTGGACTCTGGCCCAGAAGGTCCAGGGTTCAAATCCCACCTCTGCCAAGCTGCCACTGTTGGGTCCTTGAGCAAGACCCTTAACCCACAACTGCTTGGATTGTAAGATTGTATTAATTGTAAGTCGCTCTGGATAAGGGCGTCTGCTAAATGCTGTAAATGTAAATGTAAAATTTATAAATTGCCCATATCCGCCAACACTCATAAATGGCTAGGCAAGAGATATAGATGCGTGTCTAAACTCTCCTGCTTGTCAGGTCATTTTGACTATGTTGTGCTTGTAAAAAGAAAAGAACACCAGAAATGTATATATGAGTAAAATCATAAAGATAACAACCCAAATAACACCAGACCTTAAAGTGTTAACAAACAAATAGGTGAAATAGAGCTAAAATGATTCTATGGCATTTCTTTATAGTTGCTATGGACATATTCTCACGGACTGAAACGTACCTAATAGTTTTGTCTTTTGGGCACAATTGTGACGAGAATTTCCTTTAGACTTGGATTTTTGCCACTGCTGGTAAACCTGTATGACCTTATGCTTCGATACACCTGCAAATTCAGATACTTCCTTCACACTATGGCCTTTGGCATGCTCAAATGCAATCACTCTTTTTTGCCCATCAATAACATCTGCTTCACCCATTCACTGCACCATATCACCTCTTCTCAATCTATGAATCCCGTCGCACACATTGACAGTCCAATCATTCTCATGCAATGACATTTGCAGGAGCCTGAAATTACTTCCACCATAAACACTTATTGAGTCTTTTTTTGTAAAGGGAGTGTATATACATGTATCAGTTTCTACATGGCCTATGGAGTTGATGGCAACATTTTCAACATTTTCAACTATATTACTTGAAAAAGTGCACTTTAACACAGTTTATTATTTTTTTCAGTCAGACCTCATGTCACATTCACAGGCTATTAATTTCCTATTTTTATTTAATGATATATGAGGCACAGACATCCAGACTTCTGAAACAACAGTTTCTGAACATAAGAGCTGCATTAAAAGCAATGACTTTAATTTTCTATTGGCTAGACACTTTATATGGGTAAATCACAACGTTCAAGCACTTTAATGTATAGGTACAGAAACGGTCGGTCTGGGAAGAGATGTAAAGAGCAGTTGACGTAAGAATGTGAGGGGTGATGATGTTGGATGTATTCCACAGATTTGGGGCATCCATGCATATTTTACATTATTCACTTGCCCTCAGCAAAGAGTATTATTTATTCACTAATTATAGACATCAATGGAAATACTTCATAAAAATATTAACACGAGACTGTAGTGTGCATGTTCATGCAAGTGTGATGCGTTCTGATTGACAGAATGGTCCCTTTGTCTGTGCATTATTAAAATTCAAAATTCTAATTCAATTTCCGTTGCAGAATTACACTCTGAAATTAGTTCAACTGAACAGCTGAGCTCTGGGAACAGTAGAGAAAAAAGAAAAAACCCATTGTTTCTGGCCATCTGTGATGCAGCGAGTGAGAGGATTCTTTACTTTTTAAGTTAATGTCATAAAATGATTGTTTCTGCAATTTAATGACAGTGTATAGTGACATCCTCATTACTGAGCAGCTTTCCATGTCCACTGCTCATATGTTTTCTGTCAAAGGCAATTGTATCCATATTTTATCAGTAACATAACACTAAATGGGCATTGGGGTGAAACAGTGCCAATTCACTAGCATACCGCTATGGGGACCCGGGTTTGAGTCCTGACCTTGCCTTCTCAATTATGCCACCACTCAGGCATAATTGGCTGTCTGAGGGAGGGGGCAGATGAGGGGATCATCATCTGGTGTTGCAACAGTGCTGTCCAGGGCATAAATAAATAAATATATAAAACTAAATGAAAAGAGCCAAAAGAGTATGAATCTCTCGCTTTCAAATGATATGTTATGCATCTTGATACACAGTTATGGTACAAAACAATATAGCTAAGCAAATTCCATACACTTCGATTCATTACTGAGCCTATATACAGTGGGGCAAAAAAGTATTTGGTCAATCACTGACAGTGCAAGTTCTCCTACTTAGAAAGATGAGAGAGGTCTTTCATTTTCATCATAGGTACACTTCAACTATGAGAGACGAAATGAGAAAAAAAAATACAGGAAATCACATTGTAAAATTTTTAAAGAATTTAATTGTAAATCATGTTAGAAAATAAGTTTTTGGCCATCGAAAAACAAGCAAGAATTCTGGCTCTCACAGACCTGTAACTTCCTCTTTAAGAAGCTCTTCTGTCCTCCACTCATTACCTGTATTAATGGCACCTGTTTGACCTCGTTATCTGTATAATAGACACCTGTCCACAGCCTCAAACAGTCAAACTCTAAACTCAACCATGGCCAAGACCAAAGAGCTGTCGAAGGACACCAGGCAGAAAATTGTAGACCTGCACCAGGCTGGGAAGAGTGAATCTACAATAGACATGCAGGATGGTGTGAATAAATCAACTGTGCAATTGTTAGAAAATGGAAGACATACAAGACCATTGATAATATCTCTCGATCTGGGGCCCCATGCAAGATCTCATCCCGTGGGGTCAAAATGATCATGAGAACGGTGAGCAAAAATCCCAGAACTACACGGAGGGACCTGATTAATGACCTGCAGAGAGCTGGGACCAAAGTAACAAAGGCTACCATCAGTAACACATTACGCCCAAAGGGACTCAGATCCTGCAGTGCCAGACGTGTCCCCCTGTTTAAACCAGTACATGTCCAGGCCCATCTGAAGTTTGCCAGAGAGCATATGGATGATCCAGAAGAGGATTGGGAGAATATCATGTGAACAGATGAAACCAAAATAGAACTTTTTGGTAAAAACTCAACTCATCGTGTTTGGAGGAAGAAGAATTCTGAGTTGCACCATATCTACTGTGAAGCATGGTGGTGGAAACATCATGCTTTGGAGCTGCTTTTCTGCAAAGGGGACAGGGCGACTGATCCATGTTAAGGGAAGAATAAACGGGGCCATGTATCGTGAGATTTTAGGCCAAAACCTCCTTCTATCAGTGAGAGCATTGAAGATGGAACATGTCTGGATCTTCCAGCATGACAATGATCCCAAACACACCGCTCGGGCAACAAAGGAGTGGTTCCGTAAAAAGCATTTCAAGGTCCTGTAGTGGCCTAGCCAGTCTCCAGACCTCAACCCCATAGACAATTTGTGGAGGGAGTTGAAAGTCCATGTTGCAATGTTACAACATCACTGCTGTAGAGGAGATCTGCATGGAGGAATGGGCCAATATACCAGCTACAGTGTGTGCAAACCTGGTGAAGACTTACAGGAAACGGACCTCTGCCATTGCCAACAAAGGTTAAGTTACAAAGTATTGAGTTTAACTTTTGTTATTGACCAAATACTTATTTTCCACCATAATTTGCAATTCAATTCTTTAAAAATCCTACACTGTGATTTCCTGAATTTTTTTTCTCATTTTGTCTCTCATAGTTGAAGTGTACCAATGATGAAAATTACAGACCTCTCTCATCTTTCTAAGTAGGAGAACTTGCACAAAGAACAACAATTTCAAAACATGTCTTCAGCGAGTGCATAACGTGCATGTAATATTCCTATAACAGCAGAAAATCTGATTTTATGAGTTAACTGATCAACAACATATACTTGGGTAATCAGATAATGGGAAAACTCTGGGTTTACATGACTCAGGCATGTAATCTCACAGAAGGATATAACGTAAACTACATTTAATCATAAAGCTTCTTAAAATGTCTCTGTTTCAGTGTTTCCTACCTATTCATTCTTCATTTATTTGAGCATGTACCAAATTTCAGAGTCTCCCCAAAGTGTTTGGAAATTGGAAATAAAAATCTTACAGCTCGTCAAACAACAATAAAAGGTTCAGCATGTGCATGTCATACTTTGATGTTTTGTTTACGTTTTTTATTCAATTCATTTTCATGAATATTGATTTACTTTGCATTAACTATGTGCATAAATAGGAACTATGTTACGGTCTGTGTTGCCCACCATTAGGACACACATCTCAGCAGATATCTACATTTACCTAGAGCGCATGGTCAATTGACCGTTGTGACTTCCTACTAGTAGCGCCATGCAGGATTTACCTACTTAGAGGTCTAAAGTGTTTAAAAGGTGATATTGCATTGTCTGTTCTGGAAATGAATGTTTCATCCAGTGGACTCATTCCCTCTTAGTTATGTGCAGCCAGCGAGGTATGTTTATTCCTGTTTATATTCCATCGTACACGTTTCTAATTTTATAGGCTGTTAATGTGAGCTTGTAACTGAAGAACCATGATGCTGTGTAGGTTGTTGAGGGAGGGATCTGTTTAGACTTTGGGTCCTGTGTAGATGGTAGCATTCCATTTGTGTTTTCAGTGGTATCTCTGATGCATTTACGTATTGTTTGCACACGGTTTTCTTGTAAAAATATCCTTTATATTTACATTACAGAAGCATAAAAAGACTTGTGACTATAGTAATGCCCAGTCAATGACCATTTCCATCGACGTCCTGTTTCACAGGCAGAAATGCGGTCATTAAAAAACACATAACTGTGTGTTGTTTATAGCCTGTTAGCTAACTTACTAATTAGTAGCTAGAGTATGACACTGTACACCAATCAGCATATTTGTCTTGTCTGTCAGAGTCGTGCTAGGAACATAGACTTTCTCTTCTAGTGACAAACCAAGAAAATGATCAACAGCCAGCAAGAGCATATCAGGAACAACTCAGAATGACTTCCCTATAGTGACTTAAAATGTATTATGTCAAACCAAGGATGTTGCTGTTATTTTAAGCACAATATATGGTAGACAGCCAGATATTCAAGGCAGATCCCTTTGTTAGATTTAACCAATGTACCATTAAATAGATAATAGGAAATATATTGTCACTGCCCTCTCATTATTTTAATTTCACACAGTTGTCCTATTCATCAAACTTCACATTTATCAAATAATACTCCAGATGTTTGTCATTCTAGCTGTATGTGTTTTATATAGTAGAATTTAGTGCTGGAAGATACGGCGAGAGAGGAGAGAACACACTCACACTCATTCACGTGCATGCATATGCACACACACACACACACACACACACACACACACACACACACACACACACACACACACACACACACACACACACACAGTGGTGCATGTGGTGAATGACACCATGCTTGTTAGAGGCAAAACCCTGTCCAATTCACAGATAACAGACAGATGGCTGGTCCAATCAGAAAGTCCACTGCGCTACTAAGGTACAATAACATTACTGAAAGTAAGTGGAGTTTTCAATATATACAGTGGTGCTTGAAAGTTTGTGAACCCTTTAGAATTTTCTATATTTCTGCATAAATATGAAAGAACACGTCATTAGATTTGTACACAACTCCTAAAAGTACATAAAGTGAACCCAGTTAAACAAATGAGACAAAAATATTATAATAAATCATTTATTTATTGAGGAAAATGATCCAATATTACATATTAGTGAGTGGCAAAAGTATGTGAACCTCAGTTTCTGGTCAATATCCCCCCTGTGCAGCAATAACTGTAACTAAACGTTTCCTGTAACTGCTGATCAGTCCTGCACACCGGCTTGGAGGAATTTTAGTCCATTCCTCCGTACAGAACAGCTTCAACTCTGGGATGTTGGTGGGTTTCCAAACATTAACTGCTCGCTTCAGATCATTCCACAACATTTTGATTGGATTAAGGTCAGGACTTTGGTTTGGCCATTCCAAAAGATTACCTTTATTCTTCTTTAACCATTCTTTGGTAGAACGGCTTGTGTGCTTAGGGTCGTTGTCTTGCTGCATGAACCACCTCCTCTTGAGATTCAGTTCATGGACAGATGTCCTCATGGTTTCCTTTAGAATTCTCTGATATAATTCAGAATTCACTGTTCCATCAATGATGGCAAGCCGTCCTGGCCCAGATGCAGCAAAACAGGCCCAAACCATGATACTACCGCCACCATGTTTCACAGATGGGATAAGGTTCTTATGTTGGAATGCAGCGTTTTTTTCTTCTCCAGATATAACCTTTTTTTTTTTTTTTTTTTTTTTACCAAAAAGTTCTATTTTGGTCTCATCCGTCCACAAAACATTCTTCCAATAGCCTTCTGGCTTGTCCATGTGATCTTTAGCAAACTGCAGACGAGCAGCAATGTTCTTTTTGGAGAGCAGTGGTTTTCTCCTTGCAACCCTGCCATGCACACCATTGTTGTTCAGTGTTCTTCTGATGGTGGACTCATGAACATTAATATTAGCCAATGTGAGAGAGGCCTCCAGTTGCTTAGAAGTTACCTTGGGGTCCTTTGTGACCTCGCCAACTATTACACGACTTGCTCTTGGAGTGATCTTTGTTGGTCAACCACTCCTGGGGAGGGTAACAATGGTCTTGAATTTCCTCTATTTGTACACAATCTGTCTGACTGTGGATTGGTGGAGTCCAAACTCTTTAGAGATGGTTTTGTAGCCTTTTTCCAGCCTGATGAGCATCAAGAACTGTTTTTCTGAGGTCCTCAGAAATCTCCTTTGTTCGTGCCATGATACACCTCCACAAACATGTGTTGTGAAGAGCAGACTTTGATAGATCCCTGCTCTTTAAATAAAACAGGGTGCCCACTCACATCTGATTATCATCCCATTGATTGAAAACACCTGACTCTAATTTCACCTTCAAATTAACTGCTAATCCTAGAGGGTCACATATTTTTGCCACTCACTAATATATAATATTGGATCATTTTCCTCAATAAATAAATGAACAAGTACAACATTTTTGTCTCATTTGTTTAACTGGTCTCTCTTTATCTACTTTTAGGACTTGTGTGAAAATCTGATGATGTTTTAGGTCATATTCATGCAGAAATGTAGAAAATTCTAAAGGGTTTACAAAATTTCAAGCACCAGTGTAGTTAACCAATAGAATAAATGCTTTGCACTTTCTATTCATTACTCACTAAATTACATGAGCTTTTTCAACACTTTATTATAAGCATTGTGTTAATGATTTTGGCCTACTGTGGGTTAATGTAAGTGTTTTAAACATTAACTTACTTATTATTACTTATGATGAGGCTGAATATCCATTTACAGGTGCCATGATGTAACTGCAGTCATTTAAGGCGAACCGGAAAGTGAGAATAAGAAGCCAACTTCAGCCTTGTCTCTGCTATGACACCAAACACTCGTTAAACTCCTCAGTTCATGTTACATTTAACCTATGATGGATTTGTTGGCATGCATCCCCATTGTATATCAGGGAGCACCTGTATAACAACTCCATTAATGCATATAATGCTTATACAGTGTGGACTTTCTTGGGGTCTGGAATTAATAAAATTGACATTATTCCTTATGGGAAAAATTTGTACGGTACTCGTTTTTGGTTCTCCAACAAACATTCTGGGACGAATTTGCGACAACAACCAAGGTACCACTGTACTTGTTTTATTGAACAAAGTAACGGGTCACAGCTCTGGTAAATTAATAGCAAATGTTTATATATTAACCAATTAGCAATTATTGCCAACGAGGCTTTTCAGTCATATGTGAAAAGTACATCTCAAGTACTGTTTTAATTCCGTTTAATTGTAACCTTTTCTAACACGGCTGCCTCAATCATGCATGGTGTTTGAAAAGACACCAGTCTCCCAGCATCTCAGATTTTCTTCTGCACAAATACGCATGGGAACAACTATAGCTCTAAAGTTACTCATACTATTCTGGCACATCTCTGCACTGTTCGTGTTTATTTTTTCCACACTATGTCAGCAATTGAAAGATCATGTACACTGTAACTCATACGTTCCTGATCCTACGATCTCTGAACAGAAGTGACTTACCTGTGTAGTACGAGTGCATAAGAATAACTGAACAAGGGTGTTACATGTGTTTTGAAGGCACAGAACATACAGTACACAGACTTGAGCACGAACTGTCAAAGTGTGTGTCAAGCTCAGCAGCTCAGACAGAAATGTGTGTGTGTGTGTGTGCGCGTGTGTGTGTGTGTGTGTGTGTGTGTGTGTGTGTGTGTGCTGTTTGTGTCTGGCTCCATTTTTGTGACAGGCAGGTACAGCCTCTTATTAGTGCGGATTAGCCAGAGACCTTCTTGCTGCTGTGTGTGTGTATGTGTGTGTGTCTTGCGGGCGTTTGGGGTGGCGGGGCAGGTATATATAACTTTATAGATAAAGCTGGCAATTCTTACTTTGTGGGGACATGTTCCTGAACGTATCAGAATTTTTATTGTTTGCTTTATTTTTTACAAAACTGCAACTTTATTTTGAAACAGATCCAACATATTTGTTTTTTGATTGTTTAGGTAAAGAAGATAAAGAGAGTTGTTAGTGATACACATTGATATAATGATAGATGATAAATGATAGAAACTCCCCACTGTAACGGCGCGAGGTGGATAGGAAGCAGGAGACGAACGCAGGTATTCAATTAAGGAAGCTTTATTGGAGACAGGACGAACCAAGGGAGACACAGCGAACGGAAATAGGCAATAACGGAAAACGGGTGGATAACATAAACTAGGCCGAAGCCGAAAACGGGCGTGAACAGGAACCGAAAGCGGGTAGGCAAAAGAAAACAGAACATAAACACAAAACGGGTGCAAAAGGCAGAAAGCCGGAGCTGAACTAAATGGGCAAATACCTGAACGGGAGGCGCGACGGAACGCGGCGATGAGCGGAACTGCGCGTAGAGACGCGGCCATGAACTGAGCGGCGCGGAGGAATGCGGGAACGAGCGGTGCAGCGTGACGAGAAGTGCCAGGCACAGAATACATTTGATGAACCGCGAGGTGAGTCTCTCGCGGTTATGCCTTTATAGGTCGTCCCACGGCTGAACGCAATCACGATGATCGCCGTGGGACTTCCTGATAGGTCCATATGCCGGTGCGCGCTGCCGCGGCGCGTGACAGAGCCCCCCCCCAAGGAGTCCGGGTCGGAGCTAGGACTCCCAGAAGAGCCCCCCGAGAGCAGGTCCATCTCAGGTGGCCTCCTTGCCGGGCGGACCCCAGGAGGGGACCGCCAATGGTCGGTGCGGCTGGCGCACGGAGGCACTGACGAGGCGACGCTCGAGAGTGGCGGCGACGAGGCGACGCCGGAGAGCGGAGGCGACGAGGCGATGCCCGGAAACAGAGGCGAGGCGGCGATGCCGGACAGCAGAGACGACGACTGGAGGTTGCCGGAGGGCGGAGTCGCCGACTGGAGGCAGGAAACGCGGGGCCGTGGCCGAGCTGCCGGAGAGCGGGGTCGTGGACGACGTGAAGCTGACGAGCGGAGTCGACGATGACGTGACGCTGCAGAGCGGAGTCGACGACGACGTGAGGCTGCAGAGCGGAGTCGACGACGACGTGAGGCTGCAGAGCTGAGTCGACGACGACGTGAGGCTGCAGAGCTGAGTCGACGACGACGTGAGGCTGCAGAGCTGAGTCGACGACGACGTGAGGCTGCAGAGCTGAGTCGACGACGACGTGAGGCTGCAGAGCTGAGTCGACGACGCCGTGAGGCTGCAGAGCTGAGTCGACGACGACGTGAGGCTGCAGAGCTGAGTCGACGACGACGACGTGAGGCTGCAGAGCTGAGTCGACGACGACGTGAGGCTGCAGAGCTGAGTCGACGACGACGTGAGGCTGCAGAGCTGAGTCGACGACGACGTGAGGGGACTGCAGAGCTGAGTCGACGAGGCGATGCTTGAGAGCAGAGTCGACGAGGCGATGCTTGAGAGCAGAGTCGACGAGGCGATGCTTGAGAGCAGAGTCGACGAGGCGATGCTTGAGAGCAGAGTCGACGAGGCGATGCTTGAGAGCAGAGTCGACGAGGCGATGCTTGAGAGCAGAGTCGACGAGGCGATGCTTGAGAGCAGAGTCGACGAGGCGATGCTTGAGAGCAGAGGCGACGTGGCGATGCTTGACAGCAGGAGGGCGACGTGGCGATGCTTGACAGCAGAACAGCAGAGGCGACGTGGCGGTGCTTGACAGCAGAGGCGACGTGGCGGTGCTTGACAGCAGAGGCGACGTGGCGGTGCTTGACAGCAGAGGCGACGTGGCGGTGCTTGACAGCAGAGAGGCGACGTGGCGGTGCTTGACAGCAGAGGCGACGTGGCGGTGCTTGACAGCAGAGGCGAACGTGGCGGTGCTTGACAGCAAGAGGCGACGTGGCGGTGCTTGACAGCAGAGGCGACGTGGCGGTGCTTGACAGCAGAGGCGACGTGGCGTGCTTGACAGCAGAGGCGACGTGGCGGTGCTTGACAGCAGAGGCGACGTGGCGGTGCTGACAGCAGAGGCGACGTGGCGGTGCTTGACAGCAGAGCGACGTGGCGGTGCTTGACAGCAGAGGCGACGTGCGCGGTGCTTGACAGCAGAGGCGACGTGGGCGGTGGCTTGACACTCAGAGTCGTGGAACGACGTGATGCTTGAGAGCAGAGTCGAGGCGGCGGTGCTTGACAGCAGAGTCGTGGACGACGTGATGCTTGAGAGCAGAGTCGTGGACGACGTGATGCTTGAGAGCAGAGTCGTGGACGACGTGATGCTTGAGAGCAGAGTCGTGGACGACGTGATGCTTGAGAGCAGAGTCGTGGACGACGTGATGCTTGAGAGCAGAGTCGTGGACGACGTGATGCTTGAGAGCAGAGTCGTGGTCGACGTGATGCTTGAGAGCAGAGTCGTGGACGAGCTGCTGGAGATCCCCAGAGGAGACAGTCTCTGGAAGGGTCTCTGTCGAGGATTGCGGCCTCAGGGAAGGCCTCCGTCGACCTGGATGCACAGCCTCTGGGTGTGCAGACGCCCCTGGGGGCAGCCACCGGAACTGCAGACGCCCTAGGGGGCAGCCACCGGAACTGCAGACACCCTGGAGGCAGCCGCTGGAACCGCAGACCCCCTGGAGGCAGCCGCTGGAACTAAACCGACGACCTGGACACAGGACACTGGCACTACTGTTCGAGACGCGGGAGCGGGCACGAATGGGGGTAACTCGACTGTCCGTTTAGCCAAAGCCCGTGGTGCAGGAGCGGGCACGACCGGGGGTGACGTGAAACAGAGCGACTAACGATATAAGTATCGGTAGCTAAAGGTTCTGAGGTGAGATTAGAGCGATTGGAGTGATGACTATCGAGCAATAGAGAGTCAGACATCATGTGTGTTCGTGGATGCTTAGATCGGACGGTCCGACTGGTGGCAAGCTGGGGATCCAGCACATGACCAACCAGAGTCGAGCAGATAGGGTGAACGGGTTCAAAAACACCGGAAACCCGCGTCCGTGGTGACCCGTGGAGAGCCAAAAGCGGTATCCAGCTCCTCCAGGAACCGCTCTACGGTGCCAGTCTTAAGGACGGACCACATCAGGTTAGAGCCTCACCGGTGAGGTGCAGAAAAACAAAACGTACCCTGTCATAATCGGTCTCTGTGGGGTATAAACTGAAAATAACGACGGCAATTGTTAATGAACGATGGGCAATGAGCGGGGTCGCCGTTGAAACGGGCTGGTGAGGAAAGAGATGTCGGGAATACCTGCCGTCTCCATTTCTAGGCGGTTCATACTGTAACGGCGCGAGGTGGATAGGAAGCAGGAGACGAACGCAGGTATTCAATTAAGGAAGCTTTATTGGAGACAGGACGAACCAAGGGAGACACAGCGAACGGAAATAGGCAATAACGGAAAACGGGTGGATAAACATAAACTAGGCCGAAGCCGAAAACGGGCGTGAACAGGAACCGAAAGCGGGGTAGGCAAAAGAAACAGAACATAAACACAAAACGGGTGCAAAAGGCAGAAAGCCGGAGCTGAACTAAATGGGCAATACCTGAACGGGGAGGCGCGACGGAACGCGGCGATGAGCGGAACTGCGCGTAGAGACGCGACCATGAACTGAGCGGCGCGGAGGAATGCGGGAACGAGCGGTGCAGCGTGACGAGAAGTGCCAGGCACAGAATACATTTGATGAACCGCGAGGTGAGTCTCTCGCGGTTATGCCTTTATAGGTCGTCCCACGGCTGAACGCAATCACGATGATCGCCGTGGGACTTCCTGATAGGTCCATATGCCGGTGCGCGCTGCCGCGGCGCGTGACACCCACAATGATAGGAACATACTGTGTGTGACTGTGACTGAGAGAGAGAGAGAAAGAGAGAGAGAGAGAGAGAGAGAGAGAGAGAGAGAGAGAGAGAGAGAGAGGTGAGTAGTTATTCATCTAAAAACATGATTGGCTCTGTCAGACCATACTAATCCGGTTATTTTTATGCCATTGTTGTTGCTTACAATTAAAAGCCTACACACATCTGAAACAACAGAAGAACAACTAATCAGTATTTTTAAGCCATGATATACTAGCCAATTGAATATAAACCCAAGAACTGAAACAGTACTAAAATCTAATTGTGTAATAGAAATAATGCTGTAATACTGTACTTGCAATGAACAAATGATTGCATACTGAAAAGCTTAAGGATAAGCCTTAAGTCTTAAAAGCAATGTTTAAAGTCATGAAGTTTTCTAGGCAGCTGATTTAGGGTCTTAACATAAATATCAGTTATTCCTACAAGGCAGATGAGATCTATGAAAAGACTTCCACTGTCTGATATATGACAACCAAACAACTTCTGATACAACCATTTGTGGATGGCTCAGGTATGCAAAACTAAACTCTCACATAATTTGGCTGGTACTGAATTAATTATGCAGCAGGGAGGGCTTAATTTGTGCCTGAGCTCTGGTACTTCTAAACATTATTCCAGCACCTCGGAGATGGTCTCTAGCACTTCTACCTTAACAAAAACAAGGAGAATAGAGCTGAATCTAAAATGACTTTCTACTTCCAATGTAGTGCATGATATGCTGTTTAGATTACGTTGTTTTGCTGTTTAGACACGCCTGTTTATTTTGCTGTTTAGGTACGCCTGGCACTGCAGGATCTGAGTCCCTCTCGGCGTAGTGTGTTACTGATGGTAGCCTTTTTACTTTGGTCCCAGCTCTCTGCAGGTCATTCATCAGGTCCCTCCGTGTAGTTCTGGGATTTTTGCTCACCGTTCTCATGATCATTTTGACCCCACGGGATGAGATCTTGCATGGAGCCCCAGATCGAGGGAGATTATCAATGGTCTTGTATGTCTTACAGTTGCTCCCACAGTTGATTTATTGACACCAACCTGCTTGCCTATTGTAGATTCACTCTTCCCAGCCTGGTGCAGGTCTAACATTTTCTTCCTGGTGTCCTTCGACAGCTCTTTGGTCTTGGCCATGGTTGAGTTTGGAGTCTGACCGTTATCTGTCTTTTATACAGATAACGAGGTCAAAGAGGTGCCATTAATACAGGTAACGAGTGGAGGACAGAAGAGCTTCTAAAAAAAGACGTTACAGGTTTGTGAAAGCCAGAAATCTTGCTTGTTTGTGGGTGACCAAATACTTATTTTCTACCATAATTTACAATTAAATTCTTTAATGTGATTTTCTGGATTTTTTTTTCTCATTTTGTCTCTCATAGTTGAAGTGTACCTATGATGAAAATTACAGACCTCTCTCATCTTTCTAAGTAGAAAACTTCCACAATCAGTGACTGACTAAATACTTTTTTGCCCCACTGTAGTAGAGCAATTGTGGGTTAAGAGCCTTACTGAAGGACCCAACAGTGGTAGCCTGGCAGAGGTGGGATATGAACCCTGAGTTGTGATACCTCCAAGTTCTAAGGTTGTCCACATTGTTGTTAGTACAAGCTCCACTTGTACTACCAATCTGCATGCAAGAATCATTAGATGAAATCCTTACCTGTGATCTCATGGCAAAAATAAATGCATGGACTATGCAACCCAGCATCTACTGTAGATAAGCCAGAGACATTCTGATATCAAGTACTGTGGTCTGCTGGAACTGTGTTTGGAGGAAAAAAATTAGAAACTTGTATGAGTTAAGCCGTGTGATTCGTTTCAGTGGAAACTCAATTCACGAGTCACGATTCAGTACACAGTGATTCAGGTTCACAATAGCCCTCAGAGAAGATTTCTACTATTTTTTATCAGTGTTTGTCTTTATTTTTCAGTACTACAGTACTTTTTACATTTACAGTACTGTATTATTAGTGCAAATAAGTCACTATGGGTCCTAAAAGGGTTGTATTGACTGCCAGTTGAAAGGGAAACAGGAACCTAATGCTCCAAGCGACACAGATAGGCTGCAGCTAGCATTAGCAGCTATGCTAGTGGTGTGAGTTCACCATTAGAGTAAATGCTATTATAGTACAGATGCTCAGTATAGGCGCTCTATCAAACCCTCTATAAACTCCTCAGTTCATGATACAGTTAACTTACGATCGATTTGTGGAAATGTTTTGCCATCCTAAATCAGGGAGCACCAGTACAATAAAACACCATTAATGCATATACTGCTTATTCAGTGTGGATTATCTTGGGGTCTGGAATTAATAGAATTTACATTATTCCTTATGGGAAAAAATTGCTCTGTACCTGTCATTTTCGGTTCTCGACAAGCAGTCTGGAACAAATTAACAACAAGGACCAAGGTACCACTGTATATTGTAAGAATATAGGAATTAATTGCTTAAGTTACACAATTCTGGGAGCCAACTTCTCTCAGTCAGTGAAGAAGCTAAAGCACAAGAGAGTTTTCAAAAGCAGCTAATGGGAAAGTTTACAGTGGAAACTTTCTACAGCCACTTTATGATTACAGTTATGTGAAAGGAATCAGCAAAGAAAACAAGATAGAAATAAAGCCAGAAAAAATAACGTATAAACTATGAGCATGTCCCGAACCACTCAAACCATTACGTCTATTAAGTCTACACCACTGTGGCTCTGTTCCAAAAACCACAATCTACGTCATCACACCACCTAAGCAACATTGGTCCAGTGCTAATAGAGTGGTGCTTGAAAGTTTGTGAACCCTTTCGAATTTTCTATATTTCTGCATAAATATGACCTAAAACATCATCAGATTTTCACACAAGTCCTAAAAGTAGATGAAGAGAACCCAGTTAAACAAATGAAACAAACATATTATACTTGGTAATTTATTTATTGAGGTAAATGATCCAATATTATATATTAGTGAGTGGCAAAAGTATGCGATCCTCTAGGATTAGCAGTTAATTTGAAGGCGAAATTAGAGTCAGGTGTTTTCAATCAATGGGATGACAATCAGGTGTGAGTGAGCACCCTGTTTTATTTAAAGAACAGGGATCTATCTATAAGTCTGCTCTTCACAACACATGTTTGTGGAAGTGTATCATGGCACGAACAGAGGTGATTTCTGAGGACCTCAGAAAAAAGAGTTGTTGATGCTCATCAGGCTGGAAAAGGTTACAAAACCATCTCTAAAGAGTTTGGACTCCACCAATCCACAGTCAGACAGATTGTGTACAAATGGAGGAAATTCAAGACCATTGTTACCCTCCCAGGAGTGGTCAACCAACAAAGATCACTCCAAGAGCAAGGTGTGTAATAGTTGACGAGGTCACAAAGGACCCCAGGGTAACTTCTAAGCAACTGGAGGCCTCTTTCACATTGGTTAATGTTAATGTTCATGAGTCCACCATCAGAAGAACACTGAACAACAATGGTGTGCATGGCAGAGTTGCAAGGAGAAAACCACTGCTCTCCAAAAAGAACATTGCTGCTCGTCTGCAGTTTGCTAAAGATCACATGGACAAGCCAGAAGGCTATTGGAAAAATGTTTTGTGGATGAAGCATTATGTTTGGAGAAATGAAAACACTTCATTCCAGCATAAGAGCCTTATCCCATCTGTGAAACATGGTGGTGGTAGTATCATGGTTTGGACCTGTTTTGCTGTATCTGGGTCAGGACAGCTTGCCATCATTGATGGAACAATGGATTCTGAATTATATGACAGAATTCTAAAGAAAAACATGAGGACATCTGTCCATGAACTGAATCTCAAGAGAAGGTGGATCATGCAGCAAGACAACGACCCTAAGCACACAAGTTGATCTACCAAAGAATGGTTAAAGAAGAATAAAGTTAATGTTTTGGAATGGCCAAGTCAAAGTCCTGACCTTAATCCAATCGAAATGTTGTGGAAGGACCTAAAGTGAGCAGTTAATGTGAGGAAACCCACCAACATCCCAGAGTTGAAGCTGTTCTGTACGGAGGAATGGGCTAAAATTCCTCCAAGCCGGTGTGCAGGACTGATCAACAGTTACAGGAAACGTTCAGTTGCAGTTATTTCTGCACAGCGGGGTCCCACCAGATATTGAAAGCAAAGTTTTACATACTTTTGCCACTCACCGATATGTAATTTTGGATCATTTTCCTCAATAAATAAATGACCAAGTATGATTTTTTTGTCTCATTTGTTTAACTGGGTTCTCTTTATCTACTTTTAGGAATCTGATGATGTTTTAGGTCATATTTATGCAGAAATATGGAAATTTCTAAAGTGTTCACAAACTTTCAAGCACTGCTGTATGTGCCAAACCACATGTAGTCGGAGGCCACTAGTACAAGTGCTTATATTGTCTTTTTTTTTTTTTTCATTACAAATCATATAATGAGCATAACACTTCTGAAGAAAAGTTGAATCTTCAGAAAGACAGCGTGCACTCAAGCTGTCATGGACTCCACAAGTTTGTGCAACATCTGGTGATCCATGTTATCCCAGCATGATTTCACAGTATACCAAAGAGCACTTTGTGATGTTACTGAATGCTTGACTTTCTCTCTCTTCAAGTACTGCTCCATGAGGTTTAAGTTAGATGACAATCCACAATCCTTGATCTTCTTTGGTCTTCAAGTAGTTGTTGCAATGCTTTGACGTGTGATTTGTATGAGCCCTTCTCCAAAAAGATCCAAAGAAGCATGCTCAGCTGCAGGTCTCAGACTTTTGGCCATTAGTGATTCGTATTCACACATTCACATATGTAAGCCATATAAACATTGCCATCTCAGGTTTATCTTAATCCACACACCCTCGTCAATACATAAGCTACACAGACATTATTAGAAACCCCTTGCTGTCATTAGTCCACCAATTACATTCTATAGGTCTCATGTTGTGTTTAAATGCCATAGTGCACTGTTAAAACAGTAACTTACTTCAGCACATTATGGGACTCCATGAGTGAGTCAGAGTCCTCTCACCATGCTTTCAAACAAGGAAGGAAATAGTGGGCTACCAAATTGGTGTGCTGTGTAATGAAGTGTTATTTCTGGCCATTGAATTCCTTTCTCTATTTTATTGCATATTGCATCTGAATTTTCAGTGTAGGAAACAATGATGCATAAAGTACGCTTTATTGCATAATGGATATTTTGTACCATTTGTAGTAAATTGAGAGACTGCACGGCCCTGAAAGATCATAGAGTGGTCAGGTATGCAAAGCAAAATCCGTGCATAACTGTCACGGACCTGCAGGAAAGTTTGTCTAGTACAAGTATGTGCTGTTTAATGTCCATCTGATCAACAGCCAGAAAAAAAATTATAATAGGAAATAATAGTCCGTCTTTTAACTCTGGACGATGCAGCCGTAGACAGACTCAAAATGGCAAATACAATGTACAGCACTGCCCGACGTATGTACACAGGACGTGCGTATACTGTATGCAGTACAACAATGTTATAGAACATGTACAGTTGGGCAAAAAAGTATTTAGTCAGCCACTGATTGTGCAAGTTCTCCTACTTAGAAAGATGAGAGAGGTCTGTAATTTTCATCATAGGTACTCTTCAACTATGAGAGACAAAATGAGAAAAAAAAAATCCAGAAAATCACATTGTAGGATTTTTAAAGAATTTAATTGTAAATCATGGTGGAAAATAAGTATTTGGTCACCCACAAGCAAGCAATAGTTCCTTTACCTGTATTAATGGCCCCTGTTTGACCTCGTTATCCGTATAAAAGACACCTGTCCACAGCCTCAAACAGTCAGACTCCAAACTCAACCATGGCCACGACCAAAGAGCTGTTGAAGGACACCAGGAAGAAAATTGTAGACATGCACCAAATCTACAATAGGCAAGCAGGTTGGTGTGAATAAATCAACTGTGGGAGCAATTGTAAGACATACAAGACCATTGATAATCTCCCTCAATCTGGGGCTCCATGCAAAATATCATCCCGTGGGGTCAAAATGATCATGAGAATGGTGAGCAAAAATCCCAGAACTACACGGAGAGACCTGATGAATGACCTGCAGAGAGCTGAGACCAAAGCAACAAAGGCTACCATCAGTAACACACTACGCCGAGAGGGACTCAGATCCTGCAGTGCCAGGCGTGTCCCCCAAGCCAGTACATGTCCAGGCCTGTTTGAAGTTTTCCAGAGAGCAAATGGATGATCCAGAAGAGTATTGGGAGAATATAATGTGGTCAGATGAAACCAAAATAGAACTTTTTGTTAAAAACTCAACTCGTTGTGTTTGGAGGAAGAAGAATTCTGAGTTGCATCCCAAGAACACCATACCTACTGTGAAGCATGGCGGTGGAAACATTATGCTTTGGGGCTGTTTTTCTGCAGAGGGGACAGGACAACTGATCCGTGTTAAGGCAAGAATGAACGGGGCCATGTATCATGAGATTTTAAGCCAAGACCTCCTTACATCAGTGAGAGCATTGAAGATGGAACGTGGCTGGGTCTTCCAGCATGACAATGATCCCAAACACACCGCTCGGGCAACGAAGGAGTGGCTCTGTAAAAGCATTCCAAGATCCTGGAGTGGCCTAGCCAGTCTCCAGACCTCAACCCCATAGAAAATTTGTGGAGGGAGTTGAAAGTCTGTGTTGCCCAATAAAACATCACTGCTCTAGAGGAGCTCTGCGTGGAGGACTAGGTCAAAATACCAGCTACAGTTTGTGCAAACCTGGTGAAGACTTACAGGAAACGTTTGACCTCTGTCATTGCCAACAAAGGTTATGTTACAAAGTATTGAGCTGATCTTTTGTTATTGATCAAATACCTATTTGTGATTTCCTGGATTTTTTTCTCATTTTGTCTCTCATAGTTGAAGTGTATCTTGAAAATTACAGACCTCTCTCATCTTTCTAAGTAGGAGAACTTGCACAATCAGTGGCTGACTAAATACTTTTTTTCCACACTGTATATAGTACTGACTGAACTGTAATTGCTATATTTACTTAATAATTACAACAGCCTATTATGTTCATGGTTTACATTTGTACATTTGTGTGTTTTCTAGAATTATAATGAATTTCCATAAATTAAAATAATGAGCATTCCACTTGTGTTATTAGCAGTATCCTTGACGCAATTATGTATCGTCTGCATGCAGTGCTTTTGTGAAAAGACCCTTAATAATTACATGTTTATGTGGGTATCTAAGCGTCTAAACTACAGCTCCAAGGTAGAGTAGCCTAAATAGACTATGGTAATAACTGGTCCATTTCGGTCAACATCCTATTTCACAGAACGCAATGATGATGATAAATGAAGCATACTGTATTGTACTTGTAGAGGAGTGGTGGTGCACAAAAACAATCTGTATGCATGGTCAAAAGTCAATTAAAAAATGAAACACAATGTTTCTATGAGCCAATGGCATTGTGGAATCAAGTGTACTGTCCTGATGAAACAGTGTTTGTACTTTTTAAAAACAGAATATTCAAAACATGAACACCTTGCCAACTGTGTAGCAGTCAGTGGTACTGGGATTATTGTGTAAAGACAAAAATTATAGATTAAATATGACCACATATGGGTGGCATGGTGGCACAGTGGTTAGCACTGTTGTGTGTATGTGTGTGCATGCGGTGAACTGGTCCCCTGGCAGGGTTGGTTCCCTTCTTGAGCCCTGTGATGCCAGATACCCCCAAGAGTGAGTCTGAATTTGATTAATCAGGTATGGAAAGTCAGGTGAGGAGCCAGTCCACAACGAATCTGATGCTGAAAAGAGGCTAGTTAAGACAATGACCCAAAAAACCTCAAAATCAACCTGAATTACTAAGAAACAAAAGATTTTGGAATGTCCTGCACAGGTTCCAGACAAACTATGTGTATATCTCAAAACGCTGATTGCAGCCATGACGAGCATGCAGATCAGTTTGGGCAAGAGAGAGCAAACTGGTGGGAGCCGATCGTATTACAGTTCGTTTTGGATAGAGTTCTCTGTCCAAACGGCTTATGAAAGTTAGTCTCTTGAGATCACCAGCTCTGCATGTCCTCAATTATTGTTTCTCTGGCCATGCAGGGATGGACGTCATGGCTGACGTGTGGTGTTGTAAAATATTGGCCAGATTTGGCAGTCAGATGAATATTGTTGGATATGGATGCATTTAAACTTGTTTAATACGTGACTACAATGTGCCTCAAGTACCTCTTGAAGTGGTTTGTGCAATCAGATTCGAATTGGAGATTGGTGCATTTTCACGTACATTTTTAGCCCTAGCTGGATACAATCAAGACACATGAAACGACGTAGTGTAAGCGAGGTCAAAGACTGTTTGTGGGCTGGAGAGCCACATCATCTTAAATAGCTCCTCTCTGACACTTTTTAGCTTCCACAACAGGCTAGCGAATTACAATCTGCTGTGACTAGTACGTACAAGCTCTCCCTTTTGAACACTTCTTTGTCTGGTCTTTGTTCACCTCTCAGGTTTTTTTGGTTCCTGGTACATTCTCTGCTCTTATCCTAGTGAGTGGCTTTCTCTTCCTTCCTTCATGTTCATTAGTATTGCTGTTATAATTCTGGCTAGTAGTTGTGCTTCCTGTTCTCGTGTGTCTGGGTTGGGTGTTTCTGGTTCTTGTGCTTACCTAGTATGTCATATTTTAGTGTATTAGTAGGTAGTTTCTCTAGTGGATTTGGTGTTCAGTGTTCACTGTAAACGTTTATCAGGCTGGGTTATTGTGGTTTGGTTCACATTAGCATTAGCATAGGCTGTCTTGGCGCTGTTCATCATTAGCATTAGCCTGTTGCCTGTTGCCTTCATTACCACGTATGCACCAATAAAGCCTTTTGCACTTGTGTCTGAATCCTTGCTCCTTGTGTTTGTGAATCATGACAGTTTGTTGCTACAAAGACTTCTGGATACTAGAAAAGGGGGGAGGGGAGTCATTTTCAATCCCATACATGTTGTACCAAATAAAGCAAATAAACAGCAATGATACATTTTTATTTGCTAAGCTATTTCAGATCACTCTCCTCTGCGCTGACTCGCATATTTGTTTAGAAAAATCAACAAAACAAGTAATTCGACCAGGGCTGCTGAAACTTGCTCAACTCTATGTGCAGTAGGTTATAGAAAGTGAAATAACAGTGTGGGTCCAGTGGGAAACAAGCTTGTTAATTTAGTGTGTTTGTCATGAGATAAGCTTTATCATAGAACAAACATCCATCGCAACCTGAAATGCTGATACAACACACTTATTAACTCCAACAAGCAGATGAATTATTCAGCACGATAATCTCTTTTCCTAACGCGTGCACACACAAGGACACAAAATGCACAACCTATTTGCAACAACCAACATACGCATGCATGAATGCACACAGGAACAGCTATTAGCATATGTACGTACACTTAGTCCCAGGACACGTATACAGAAATGCTAGCTCTCTCTCACTCATACACAAACATGCACACAAAAGAACACACACACACACACACACACACAGAGGGAAGCGTATGAAGCTTTAGTCACCATGTGTTGAGCTGCACAGATTTGTTGTTTTAGCAATGGTATAATGACCATATATACAGTGGTGTGAAAAGTGTTTACCTCTTTCCTAATTTCCTATTTTTTTGCATGTTTGTCACACTTAAGTGTTTTGGAACCTCAAACCAATTTAAATATTAGTCAAAGACAACACATGTAAACACAAAAAAGCAGTTTTTAAATGAAGGTGTTTATAATTAAAGAAGAAAAAAATCCAAACCTACATGGTGCTTTGTGAAAAAGTGATATTTCCTTAAATCTAATAACTGGTTGGGCCACTCGTAGCAGCAACAACTGCAACCAAGCGTTTGAAATAACTTGAATGTTTTACAGCGTTGTGGAAGAATTTTGGCCACTCATCTTTGCAGAATTGTTGTAATTCAGCCACATTGGAGGGTTTTCGATCATGAATGGCCTTTTTAAGATCATGCCACAGTATCTCAATAGGATTCAGGTTAGGACTTTGACTAGGCCACTCCAGTCTTCATTTTGTTTTTCTTCAGCCATTCAGAGCTGGACTTGCTGGTTTGGATCATTGTCCTGCTGCAGAACCCAAGTTAGTTTCAGCTTGAGGTCACGAACAGATGGTCGGACATTCTCCTTCAGGAGTTTTTGGTAGACAGCAGAATTCATAGTTCCATTTATCACAGCAAGTCTTCCAGGTCATGAAGCAGCAAAACAGCCCCAGACCATCACACTACCACCACCATATTTTACTGTTGCTATAATGTTCTTTTTCTGTGTTACTTTCACGCCAAATGTAATGGGACACACATCTTCCAAAGTGTTCAACGTTTGTCTCATCAGTCCACAGAATGTTTCCCAAAAGTCTTGGGGATCATCAAGATGTGTTCTGGAAAAATTGAGATGAGTTTTAATGTTCTTTTTGCTCAGCAGTGGTTTTTGTTTAAGAACTCTGCCATGCAGGCCATTTTTACCCAGTCTCTTTCCTATGGTGGAGGCATGAACACTGACCTTAACTGAGGCCAGTGAGGCCTGCAGTTCTTTGGGTTGTGGGGTCTTTTGTGACCTATTGGATGAGTCGTCGCTGCGCTCTTGGGGTAATTTTGGTCGGCCGGCGACTCCTGGGAAGGTTCACCACTGTTCCATGTCTTCGCCATTTGTGGATAATGGCTCTCACTGTGGTTCGCTGGAGTCCCAAAGCTTTAGAAATGGCTTTATAGCCCTTTCCAGACTGATAGATCTCAATTACTTTCTTTCTCAATTGTTCCTGAATTTCTGTGGATCTCAGCATGATGTGTAGCTTTTAAGGATCTTGTGGTGTACTTCACTTTGTCAGACAGGTCCTATTTAAGTGATGTCCTGATTGAGAACAGGTGTGACAATAATCAGTCCTGGGTGTGGCTAGAGACAGTGAACTCAGGTGTGATAAACTAAGATATGTTTTAACAAGGGGGAGCACTTTTTCACACAGGGCCATGTAGGTTTGGATTTATTCTCCCTTAATAATAAACACCTTCATTTAAAACCAACATGTTGTGTTTACTTGTGTTGTCTTTGACTAAAATTTAAATTGGTTTGATGTTCCGAAACACTTAAGTGTGACAAACATGCAAAAAATAGGAAATCAGGAAAGGGTCAAACACTTTTTCACACCACTGTAAAATATTGTGGACGACTGGATAAATGCATATTAACCTTGAATTTGTCACTCCATAAAACTCCACCAATCTTTGCTACCTTTCCAAAAAGGCTGTTCCTGATCAAACTTCTTCAGATTGTAGAAGGGCCTTCTTGGCATCCCGATGAAGCTGCCAGATGTTGCTATTTCTCAATTGTAAGGGGAGGTCACACTAAATACTTTTGCACTGTACTTCTACTATACTTCTGATACCTGAGATGTTTCTATCATTTTTAAATATTAAGGGATTTTTGTATAAGAAGTTTAGAGCTGGGTGTCACAGTGGCATTGGTTCAAGTCTGCTGCCCAGCCACCTCTTTTGTGGAGTTTGCATGTTTTCCCTGTGTCTGACTGGGTTTCCTCCAAGTACTCCAGTTTCTTAACTGTCATCTTTAAAGTCTCTTAGTGTTAGCATGTGATTGCGTGTGCGTACATGTACCCTGATGTGGGAAAAACAGAAATGTTTAAAATCCTCCCACTTTTGTAGACAGTGACTGGCCAATAACCTCCGCTTGCTCTGCCAAGACCGTAACATTTACATTTTATATTTACATTTAGTCATTTGGCAGACGCTCTTTAATTTCCTTAAACTAAGAGGATGGTGCCAACTTTAGCAGTTAATGTTTAAAAGAAGATGGCTGTTAAATTTGTTTAATACGCCAATGATCCTGATTGCAGCCATAGCAAATGCGACTGCTGTTTGGTTTCGATAAGTAGTTTGCTGTTTATTTTGCACAGAGGGATCTGTCCAGTTTGCTAATAGAAATGAAAAGGTTTCTTGTGTGAACCAGCTATGGGTCAGTCATGATTGTTTGAATGGCCATGCATGGATGGATGTCATGGATCACATCCCATGGCCTAATGTACTGGGAAGAGTTTCAGTTGTTAGATAGCAGCCAGTTGTTAGGTTGCAGGGTGGCACGGTGGCTTGGTCGGTATCACAGCGAGAAAGTCCTGGGTTCAATCCCTGGGTGAAGTGGTCTGGGTCCTTTCTGTGTGGAGCATATGTTCCCCGTGTCTGCATTGGTGTTCTCCAGGTACTTCGGTTTCCTCCCACAGCCCAAAGACAGGCATATTAGGTTAATAAGTCTCTCTAAAGTTCCCCTAATCTGTGAGTGTATGTGCCTCATAATGGATTGGAACCCTGTCTAGGGTTGTTCCTGCCTCGCACCCTATGCCGCCATCTAGGCACCGGCTCTGTTCAGGGTTAAGCGGATAAGAAATTGAGCGAGTGAGATATGGCTGCATTAACCCTTGTTGAATATGTGGCTACAATGGTGTGAAAAAGTATTTGCCCCTTCCTGATTTCCTATGTTTTTGCATGTTTGTCACACTTAAGAACGGAACATCAAACCAATTTAAATATCAGTCAAAGACAACACAAGTAAAAACAAAATGCAGTTTTTAAATGAAGGTGTTTATTATCCAAGTCTACATGGCCCTGTGTGAAAAAGTGATTGCCCCCTAAACCTAATAACTGGTTATGCCACCCTTAGCAGCAACAACTGCAACCAAGCGTTTGTAATAACTCGCAATGAGTCTTTTACAGCGTTGTGGAGGAATTTTGGCCATTCATCTTTGCAGAATGGTTGTAATTCAGCCATATTGGAGGGTTTTCATGCTTGAACGGCTTTTTTAAGGTCATGCCACAGCATCTCAATAGGATTCAGGTCAGGACTCTGACTAGGCCACTCCAAAGTCCTCATTTTGTTTTTCTTCAGCCATTCAGAGCTGGACTTGCTGGTGTGTTTTGGATCATTGTCCTGCTGCAGAACCCAAGTTCGTTTCAGCTTGAGGTCATGAACAGATGGCCGGACATTCTCCTTCAGGATTTTTTGGTAGGCAACAGAATTCATAGTTCCATTTATCACAGCAGGTCTTCCAGGTCCTGAAGCAGCAAAACAGCCCCAGACCATCACACTACCACCACCATATTTTACTGTTGGTATAATGTTCTTTTTCTGAAATGCTGTGTTACTTTTACACCAGATGTAATGGGACGCACACCTTCCAAAGCGTTCAACTTTTGTCTCGTCAGTCCACAGAATGTTTCCCAAAAGTCTTGGGGATCATCAAGATGTGTTCTGGAAATATTGAGACGAGCTTTAATGTTCTTTTTGCTCAGCAGTGGTTTTTGTTTTGGAACTCTGCCATGCAGGCCTTTAACTGAGGCAATTGAGGCCTGCAGTTCTTTGGATGTTGTTGTGGGGTCTTTTGTGACCTCTTGGATGAGTCGTTGTTGCACTCTTGGGGTAATTTTGGTCAGCCGGCTACTCCTGGGAAGGTTCACCACTGTTCCATGTCTTCTCCCCGAAGCATTAGAAATGGCTTTATAACCCTTTCCAGACTGATAGACCTCAATTACTTTATTAATTAATTACTTTTCATTTGTTCCTGAATTTCTTTGGATCTCGGCATGATGTGTAGCTTTTAAGGATCTTTTGGTGTACTTCACTTTATCAGGCAGGTCCTTTTTAAGTGGTGTCCTGATTGAGAACAGGTGTGGCAATAATCAGGCCTGGGTGTGGCTAGAGACAGTGAACTCAGGTGTGATAAACCATAGTTAAGATATGTTTTAACAAGGGGGGAGCAATCACTTTTTCAGACAGAGCCATGTAGGTTTGGATTTCTGCATTTGGATTTTTCTCCCTTAATAATAAACACCATTTTAAAACTGGATTTTGTGTTTACTTGTGTTGTCTTTAAGTAATATTAAAATTAGTTTGATGTTCCGAAACACTGAAGTGTGACAAACATGCAAAAAATAGGAAATCAGGAAGGGGTCAAACACTTTTTCACACCACTGTATATAAGATCGCCCCACTATTTTGTAAGAAGATCATAAATACAGTGGTACCTCAGTACCTGTCGTTAATTCGTTTCAAAAGGCATGTTGAGGGCCAAAAACAACAAGAACCAAATAACTTTCCCATAAGGAATAACCAGAATTGAATTAATCTGTTCTACAGCCACAGAAAATCCACAGGGTATAAGGAATTATATGCATTAATGGAGTTGTATTTCATACTTAAACATTATATGTACACAAACTAATAATAATAGAAAAAAAAAACAATAATTAGAAGAAAGAAATAAAAATTTAACTTCACTTACCACATACCTGACTTACTTGTGCTATGAATACAGATCTGAATTCAATGAGTTTCGAAGCAGTCAAGTGCCGAGGTACTACTGTAGTAACATTTTTTTAAAAGACATATTCCTAGACATTAGGGTCAAAAGTCTGACCGCCAGTTTTTTTGCAGTTTCTGTTTTTCATTTTCTCTAATTTAAAACAATGTATTTTCCCGCATTACAACTACATTGATCCAAAACACAAAATTTATGGGGCACTGAAAGCTAAGAATTCAGTAACAGTATTAAGGCCTATTCACACCGAGTCCAATTTCGGACGAAAATTTTTTTTTTAAAGAACACACATATATCAACACATATATCAAAATTTTTAATCAGAGCCTGTTCCAATTTCTGCGTTGTTCATAAACGTTAAAATCAGGCTGACTAATCAGAGCTCCACTGTCAGGCAGAACAGCCCATCCTGCTAGCAGCAGAGCATTACAGCTTATATGACAAGCAACACTCTGACTTTAAAAACATGCACATTAAAGAAAATATCTGATGGAATATAGCTGAAAGGAGGAGAATGATAGTGAAAACCTCACAGTGACTGTATGGAACCATTTTCTTGTTTATCTAAGTGTATTCTAATCTGTTCATGCTGACAGAAATGCAAACTATAGCTTCCCTTCTTGTGTCTTTGTTTTTTAAGTTGACGATGTGAAAAAGACATGGCAAAATCTCTGTGACATTAAGAGAAGGGACATTA
Source organism: Ancistrus triradiatus (assembly GCA_025084515.1). NCBI lineage: Eukaryota > Metazoa > Chordata > Actinopteri > Siluriformes > Loricariidae > Ancistrus > Ancistrus triradiatus. Next base: position 241,843 of record JAJAGP010000589.1, on the reverse strand, counting down.
AAGAAAGCAAAAGTAGACACACAGTTTTCAGAGTGTTTACACAAAAAAAAAACGCACACCAACGGACTTGGTATGAAGGTCCTCCTACATTTTTTTTCTTGCATAAAAATCTTTCTAGGTGTAAAAAGCCCTTGGGATGCATTTTTGTTTATTCAACATCATATCAGGACTACTGGGGACTAAGGTTACATGAATGCTAGTGTGGCACATTCACACCGGGCCAATTTAGAGCAACCAATTAAATGTTTATTTAATCAAGTTAATGTGTCTATTTCTGGTGAGAGGATCCTTTTTTCTCCACTCAGTACACTCAGGATTTACTAGTGGGTCATAGTTAAGGCAATTTATAAAAAAAAATATCTTCTCAACACAGAAATCGTCTCTGCCAAACTCCACGCAAAAGTCTCTGCACAAACATAAATCAGGGAGATTCACGTTACACACTCTCATTATAAACCCATTATAAGGAAAGATCTTAACTCAGCTTAATGCACCAAAACAGAGTAGTTAGACAGTAGTTATGGTTAATAAAGCTTGAGGGAAGTTTAATAGGATATTTCTAGGTTGTTTTTATGGTACGTTAAGCCACATTTCTTCCCCCTGTTAAACATTCGGGACTATTTTTGAAATATGAGTTTTCACCTATTACTGCTGACTGTTATCTATCCGTCCTTACTGTTCTGATACACCAGGAACACTTGGATTTCAGAAGATTGTTTTGGGCTGCACTTCAAAGCATTTCTGAAGAAGCTCTAGGCTTTACCCACCACCTCAACTTCCCTAGAGAGGGACACATGCCTCTCTAGCCACAGCCTTTAACAAACTGAAATGCTTCACCCACTCACCTTAGACCGTTTCTCACGCTTAACCCCAGAATCTGACCATTAAACTAATACCAAAGCTTAAACTAAAATTTAAAATAATAGTTAGAGTTGGAACATTACATGCTTAATGATGATATAATGCAATTATGCTGTCAAAGTCTGATTTGTGTTTTACAATAGAACATTTACTCAAAACAGCTTTGTAAACATCTAAGGGTTACAGGAAAGGCCAGGAAAACTCCCTACCTCACTATGTAATATGTAAGAACTACAGTAGGGTAAAAAAGTATTTTGTCAGCCACTGATTGTGCAAGTTATCTTACTTAAAAAGATGAGAGAAGTCAGTAATTTTCATCATAGGTACACTTCAACTATGAGAGACAAAATGAGAAGAAAAAAAATCTATGAAATCACATTGTAGGTAATTCATCGTGGAAAATAAGTATTTGGTCACCCACAAACAAGCAAGATTTCTGGCTTTCACAGAACTTCTTTAAGAAGCTCTTCTGTCCTCCACTCATTACCTGTATTAATGGCACCTGTTTGACCTCGTTATCTGTATAAAAGACACCTGTCCACGGCCTCAAAACAGTTAGACTCCAAACTCAACAATGGGCAAGACCAAAAAGCTGTCGAAGGACACCAGGAAGAAAATTGTAGACCTGCACCAGGCTGGGAAGAGTGAATCTACAATGGGCAAGCAAGTTGGTGTGAATAAATCAACTGTGGGAGCAATTGTAAGAAAATGGAAGACATACAAGACCATTGATAATCTCCCTCGATCTGGGGCCCCACTCAAGATCTCATCCTGTGGGGTCAAAATGATCATGAGAACGGTGAGCATAAATCCCAGAGCTACAAGGAGGGACCTGATGAATGACCTGTAGAGAGCTGGGACCAAAGTAACAAAGGCTACCATCAGTAACACTCTACGTCGAGAGGGATTCAGACCCTGCAGTGCCAGGCGTGTCCCCCTGCTTAAGCCAGTACATGTCCAGGCCTGTCTGAAGTTTGCCAGAGAGCAAATGGATGATCCAGAAAAGGATTGGGAGAATATCATGTGGTCAAATGAAACCAAAATAGAACTTTTTGTTAAAAACTCACCTGGAGGAAGAAGAATGCTGAGTTGCATCCCATGAACGCCATACCTAATGTGAAGCATGGGGGTGGAAACATCATGCTTTGGGGCTGTTTTTCTGCAAAGGGGACAGGACGACTGATCTGTCTTAAGGGAAAGGATATATATATACTTATATATATATATATATATATATTTTTTTTTTTTGTTTGTTTTTTTTTATTTCAGTACAAGTGAGATCAGTGTAGAGTCTCATGCCATCTAGCCGGTATCAGCTGTTGGTGGCATGGTATCCTCAGTTTAAAAAAGAAAAAAAAGAAAAAACAGCACACCAGCTTGGAAAGAAAACAGAATACATAGTCAGGGATGTTAGAAACACAGAATCTATAAACAGATGATGTTCTAAGTGCATGTTGGGACTCATTAGCATTACCTACAAGAGCAGAGCTCAAGAAGTAGCACCAGAAAGCAACACAGCCAAGAGGATCACATGACAACCTGGAACACAACAGCCCAACATCTTAGGTCACCACAAGACTGTATGACCGACTCTATGACCTAGGTTTTGCCTTTAGTCTAAGGCAGGGATGCACTTGCAATACAAGAAAAAAAACTCAGCCCAGTTCGACAACAAGAGCTATGCATCCCAGTCTAGCTAGACTAACTGGAAGCCTGCATAAATAAGTATGTTTACAGTGTAATCTTAAGGAATGAAAGTGTGTCTAAATCTCAAACAATGTTGGTGAGGTTACTCCATAGCTGGGGGGCTATTGAGAAACCTTGTTTTGTTTGGGTGATATACAGTATACAACTGTGTGTCATCAGCATAACAGTGGAAACTAACACTGTGTTTATGAATAGCTGAGCCTAGCAGGAACATGTACAGTGAAAATATCACTGTGCCCATCTCCGATCCCTGCGGGACTCCATGATTCATTTTTTGTGGGCTCAAATTGATAATGGTTGGTCAAGTTGGATCACACTTCTGTCAATATCACTAGACCTCTCTAATATTGTGATGCTCACCTCAAACTGCAATCTCTCTGTCAGGCAAAGTAGAAGTCTACACTTCTTCGAGACAAAATTGTCACTAATGATGGAGAAACTAAACATGCCCCACACTGCACATAATAAAACAACAAATGGATGAGAGGAAAGAGGGTACTTAGCTTTGATGTAGATTTTTAGAATTCAGAAGCGGTTCTGCTGGTAATCATTTTTTATTTATATTATATTAGCAATTTAGATCATAAACAAGATAGTAACAGCAAACACAAAGGACATGCTGTGGTGTACAGTATAAATGCAATCAAAAATTTCTGTGAATTTGTCATGGTGTTACACATCAAGACTTTTCCAGCTATATCAGACAATCCCAGTGATTTGACACTAACTTGTTTGGCGGTAGGGGCTTAGGTTTTCTTTGAAAATCAGGGTTAAGAATTACTGCTTTTCCTCTGTGTCATCTTTGGCCATTTTCCAGTGTTTAGTCAGCCATAACTTCCAGCAACAGCAAAGACACTTAGTCAATAGAAGGTCATAGTGGTTACTATTGGATACAAGTCAATTACCGTTGATGTTGACATCTTTTAGACATCAGAATCTTTACACAAACATGTCTGGTATACAGCCTATAGTCTGAATCCACTTTAGCATTCTCTCATTTTTTATGTTCACCCTGGGGCAGTGATTGGAATTATTGGATTATTTTTTTCAAAAAAGAACATGTGGCACATTATGTTTTCATTTGTCAAAAATAAAGACCTTTATAAGCCTCCTCTTAAAGCTGACATCAGAATTCAGAGGCAGGCTCCTGCTGAATGGTATACAGGGGTAGTGTGGGTAATTGGATGTGTTGACAATAACAATTTGTGTTGACAATTCTTCCCAGCACTCCTAAATACATCCGTGAAGAAACTGTTTGCAAATTTTGCAGAAGTGAACTTCATCCAGTCTCAGCTTCATCAGACACCTTTTATATGAATTGGAATGCCGACTGTGAGCCAACATCTACAAGAAAGCCTTCTCAAAAGGGTGTAGGTTGCTCTCATTTTTGGCTGTCCACAAACGGTTGACTATACAGTGTTGATATTACCATTCGTTTTATTTGGAGAACATAAAATGTGGTATGAAGACACAAATGCTGCCTGGCCACAACTGACACCAAACCAAAAGTTAGCTACAGAAAAAGTGGCATTTAACCCTGGTGTAGTCTTAATATTTTGAATACTCAAAAATGACTCACCTTCACCAAAACCCTAAATTTTAACTCCAAATCTATTTTGCATGAAGAAACAACATGTGATTCATCACAAACTTTGTGAATATCTGTCAATTCTCTCTTTCACAGTGCAGGAAGACTACATTTAATCAGTGGACACCACTCATTTTAATAGCCTTAGAAATTAGAACGTGCAGAAAGTAGTTTATTGAAAAGAAACAACAAATAACTGACAACTTTTATATACTATACAATGTGGGTCAGTATAGTAATAATACTAGTAAAAATATAAGTCTACTCTAATTTTTTGAACCAATGCCCATTGCTCAGCAGAGAGAGAACTAAGGATACTATCACCAGCAGCACCTTTATAGCCTCTGACTGCTTTCCCCATTAGTAAATGATGCTTTCAAAATTAATGCTGCCTAGAATATTGATTATTTTTTCAAACATGCAGCAAGAGTAACCAAAAATCACTGCATTGCATAATAAATAATCTGTTAATGAGAGGGCTGTGTGTCAGTTTCTCCACCACACCAAATAACACATATTTAAGTAATTAAGTAATGACATAAGCGTGTTCAGGCCCAGAACATTTAACCGCAATGTGAGCACAGGCCAGAAGGGGAATGGGGGGCAATTGTGCTCTGGCACAGTACAAAGCAACATCAAGTACTGATTGATGATCAGTAGCACACAATCTCAATTACTTATTGTATGTATGTATGTATGTGTTTGTTTGTATGTTTTGTGATGTGTATGTGATTTTATAACTAGCGGGTAAAAAATGACCCTAAGACAATCTTTGTACACTTTGTACCCTACTTGTGCCACACTTTCTTGTAAATATGTACAAAGATAAAATTCCACTTTTGCTAATGTTTCGTAATTTGAAGAGAAACATAGTTTGGAGAGTAGGCAGACTTGTTGGCGATTCCTCCTGGCAAAAGACAGTGCATTTTGTGACCCCTCTGTCAGCTATCAGTCCTGTGGTGTGTAACTCACAATGACTACAAAGACTCACAAGTATTGCAAAAGTGTACTGTGCACAGTACAGCGATCTGATGACTCTGAAAGTCGTGTAGCGTCCCCGAAGCATAATGTCACTTTATGAAAAGTCATCAAATTTCATGCTGAAAAAAGACCATTTAGGGAGGTTCCACTGCTAGTACACATAGTGGCTTGTCATTTTTGACCCTTAAGACAAAACAAGGGTTAAGTAAGATCCTGCAGTGATGAGTAGGCTGGACATAAACAAGCCACTGAGTTTAAACACTCATACATGGCCGTGAGGTGGGCTGACCAGATGAAGTGTTCTAATAGATAAATAACAGACTCGACAGAATCTGCCTGGAGTATTGATTCTTTATATTCAACTCATCCATTATTTTCTCATGCCACTTTGTTGGGTGTTATTGCTTTTATAGTGTACTCATCAGTAGTAGTAGAACCCATCTTCCTGAATCAGCATCTATATGCTCTGCTTATTTAGTGTGAGCACTAAAGTGAGCTGATTTACCCAGTGGGCAAACTGCCATACGCTGATATATCTAATAATCTTTAAAGCGCACTTCCAGGATGTAAAGTGAAAGCTTGCAGTTTTGCTGAGTGAGTTGGCATGATTCTTTAATCTTTCCCCTATTTCTTAAGAAGTTGTCACTTCCTATTATATGAAACAATTCACACATAAAAAAGTTATCCAAATTCTGCAGCTATTTCTTGGTATCTGCGTGATATTGTTGTCTTAAAACATCAACATTAACCTATACACTCATTTGCATGTGCTCCTACCTACAAGCTGTCCTGTTCAGACACAGAATGAGGACAGCTGTTTTCTAATAAGGGCTTTCGCATTATGTTTAATGTATTTAGCCTATGATCCTGTCTCAGGGTGATGTCAGGAATAAAACATCTGCTTGTTTGTATTCCTATAAATCAATTTATGACACATATGAACATTGTATTCTTCTGATTGGCTTTATTCTCTTTTCTTTGTAATGAGCTCCCAGTGAGGATAGTATAGAAATGGCCTGATGTGACCCATACTGACTATATGTTTACATGACTCCTCTAAAGTGCCGTTCACTTCACAGAACACAGTGTGGAGGAGTGTAAGAATGGTTTTCCAAATGCAAGATGCAACATCTGCCTTTAAAATCACAGAAGCAGGATTATATAATGACTGTAAGTGTTGCTTGTTGACCAGTAATTGCATACAATGAAACACCTCTACCTACCTACCTATCTTCATACCTATCTATTTACACCATATGTTCAAACTATATGGCTAGAAACTCCTTCTAATTAGTGATCTCTGTTATTCCAGCCACTCTCATTGCTAACAGGTTCAAATTATGAAGCATACAGGCATGAAATCTCCAGGGACAGTAGAGGCACAGTAGTGGCAGTGTAATGGGTTGTGCTGGACACCTCAGTGAGTCAATGTGACAAGCACAAAGGCTAACCCTATATAAATACCCATGTTTTTGGATGTAGTTTTGGGTGTCCACAAACTTCTGACTAACTATCTAAAAACCAAGCACCCTGTTTTATCATGGGAATTCACTTGGCACAGGAGTAAGCATTCCCTGAACAGGATGGCATTCCATCACAAGGCCAACAGGGTTACTGTTACAACGTCGAAAGATGATTATTTTGTCCAAGACCAGCCTTCCAGAGAAACAGCAAATTGCACAATCATGTGATGCCTGACCTGGCCTGAAATCACTGTCGAGACTCATCACCACAGTGGACTAGTATGTCAGACCACTGCACCATCTGAGTGCTTTAAATGTGGTCACTGTGTATCCCCATATTCAAAACTTTATTACAATATAGATGTAATACTTTTGCTTTTGTTACATTATGGTTCATTACGGCTGAGATAAGAGTCAACTGCTGGAGACACCAGTTCCATAGTGTCTATATTTGAATCCTGGCTTGCGACGTGAAGGTCGGGAGGTGCAGTTAAAGATGTCCAGGGTGAACCTCTCCCAGGCCCCGGTGAATGGAAACAGGAAATACAAATTGAGTTATATAGTCTTCTTGTACACCAAGATAAAATCATGAAAATACTTTGATATAAAACTCAAGCTATTACAACGCTAGATGTTCTTCCAAAATATCTTTTGTCTTGTTTTTAAAAGATTAGTCATTAGTTGTTAATCTGCCATGCCTGAGGCAGCCCATCACAAGCCTGAAAGCACACTGAAATAGAACCAGCTGTGACAGATATCTATAGGTAGAGACTTTCAATATGCCAAGGTAAATGAGTGCTCCAATAAGCAAAATATATAATATATAAGCAAAATATCAGGCTGCGGTTGCTGTCCGAAATCACAGAACTGGTCTTTATCAGGCCAACTGCAACCATTATGAAATCTACAAGACCCTAAAGGCAAAGTAAAAATCCCTAATTCACTATCAGCTATTAAGGGAATAGGTCATTGCTTTAAGACAACAGGTGGTGTTACCAGAAAGGAAGGTCCAGAGACTCTTCAAGCAGAGATGGCCACCTGCTGAAATGTACAGTCATCAAACAGGAAAAAAAAAATCATTTAATAAAAGTGTTTATGGTGGTTGTAACTTCTGGCTCCAGCATATGACATTGCACAAGGATGATATTGTTACATGTACAGTATAAATACCTGTGAGGTGTGTGACTGGATTCATAGATTGAGAAGAGGCGGTACAGTGCAGTGAATGTCTCATTTGATGTGTGGAAAATGTTTTGCCTGGAAATGGGTCTTTTGGTTGAGGTGACAGTAAATTTGAACCACAGTGCCTACACTGAGCCGCTGGGCAACCAGGTTTTGCCTTTTGCTCATTATCTTACTAAGGAACACAACCTTCCAAGCTCTGTATTCTCCAATTCTCCAATTCACAGTGCTGCAAATATGACTGATTGGCATGAAGAGCATTCAGGAGCAGTCATACATCTGGACTGACCTGCAAAATCCCCAGATGTGAATCCTTTTGAAAATTGTTGAGACTACCTTGAACAACGAATAAGATGACAGGGAACTGTGCAATTCTTTAAAAGGTGGCTGAACATTGATGTTGCTGACATCAAAACTTAAATCAAGTCCTAGTTCTTATTCATGCTCATTTAGGTAGGTTTCAGTCACAGATGACTCTTTTTTAATCCAGTGAGCTTTTGACTCTTTTGTGAAGTACAATAACCAGGAGGTTGTGTAATGTATGTTTTGAGTTTAGAAGTCTTTTTAAAAAGATTATCTAATAAAATCATCAAGGACAGAATGGAGAAAAACATCAAGGCCCAAATGAAGTTTCTCATAGAATATGAGTGGTTCAGAGTGATTCAGATTGGTTCATCAGCATTGTGTGGACTCATGAATCACAGTTTGACTTGTATAGTGATGGTCCAGAGAGGTGTCTTTGAAGATCTGATGAGAAATACAAAAATGAATACATCTCTTTTACCATTAAGTATGGGTGTAGAGGTGCCATGGTGTGGGGGATCTTTTCAGATGCTTTTACTGGTCAACCTTTCACTGTAAAATGTCAATTATTGCATTGGAGTACAGGAGAAATACTGCCTGCAGAAAGGCTTGCGCCCTGGATTTTAAAAGTTATTTTCTATAAGGGAATGATCACATTTTATTTTTCAACCAGACAGTGCTCCTGGTAAGACTGTGAAGACCAACAAGAAGTCCCTCAGGCCAGGCTCATGTTTTGGCCAGTCCAGATTTCGTTGCTATAGAGAATATTTTTTCTCACATTAAACAGAATGTAACTGGGAAACATTTTTTTCAACAACTTATCAACTATTTGAAGCCATTAGCATTGATTATATATGGAGCATACATTGAGTCTGTAACTGTAGAACTACAAAGTGTTTCCATATATTAAGCGGAACTGATCAAATGGACAGTGACTGGTGAGTGTACATTGTTTTTCTTCCTGGAAGTTGTTGGAAAACTCTCGCCTTTGTTAAAGAGCAGAAAGATGGTAAGAAAGAGCATATGGATTTCAAGGATGTCTCAGTGTAAGGCCAAACTCTCAAACTTGGACCCTTAAAATCAGTCAAGCGCACTCATCACTCCCTTGCTCCAGAGTACGAGTGACATTTAGATAAAGGTGAAGAGAAAAAACGCCCAGCTGTGGCAGAGACGCCCTTTACTGTCTCTCAAAGTCAAATTACAGCACACTGCCTGACATTTCCATTGTACTGGCACAGTGCTGCTTTATTCACCTCATTAGTCCATTAGGTACATCAATGATTCTGCTCATAGGATGAACAGAGAGACAGAGGAGTAGAAGATTTAAAGAGCCATGGATGCTTAAGGTTGGATGAAGAAGAGACATGACAAGAGGCAAAACTTACCGCACTGGGGGCGATGGAAAAAGGAATAAAGATAGCTGATAATGAAAAGGTTATCCAATAAAGGCAGATGGAGGGATGAAAGGAAGAAACAGATTGCACATGAAAGGAGGAAGTTACAGAGCACATTTTCAGAAGGAGTGGAGGTCTAATATGCTAAACATCCACCGTGGTGAACAGGCTTGAGTGCTGACAGTGGGTTGACTGGGTTGGGCTGCCACATTTGAAGTCACTTAAATCGCCTTTCTTCTCCATTCTGATGCTCGGTTAGAACTTCAGGAGGTTGTCTTGACCATGTATACATACCTAAATGCACTGAGTGATGGCCATGTGATTGGCTGATTAGATATTTGAGTGAACAAGCCCCTGAACAGGAGTACATAATCCAGTGGCTGGTGAGTGCATGTAATTATTCTTCTTCTTTCTTAATTGCTGCCATCTTTGTTCATTTTGCCCCTGAATTGGCTTAGGTGGGTATGAGATTGAATGAATGAATACTGTATAGAAGTGCAAATTTGTGAATAAATAACTATTACAGTGGTGCTTGAAAGTTTGTGAACCCTTTAGAATTTTCTATATTTCTGCATAAATATGACCTAAAACATCATCAGATTTTTACACAAGTCCTAAAAGGAGATAAAGAGAACCCAGTTAAACAATGAGACAAAAATATTATACTTGGCCATCTATTTATTGAGGAAAATGATCCAATATTACATGTTCGTGAGTGGCAAATATATGTGAACCTTTTCTTTCAGTATCTGGTGTGACCCCACTTGCAGCAATAACTGCTACTAAATGTTTCCTGTAACTGTTGATCAGTCCTGCACACCGGCTTGGAGGAATTTTAGCCCATTCCTCCGTACAGAACAGCTTCAGCTCTGGGATGTTGATGGGTTTCCTCACATTAGCTGCTCGCTTCAAGTCCTTCCACAACATGTTGATTGGATTAAAGTCAGGACTTTGACTTGGCCATTCCAAAATATTAACTTTATTCTTCTTTAACCATTCTTTGGTAGAACGACTTGTGTGCTTAGGGTCGTTGTCTTGCTGCATGACCCACCTTCTCTTGAGATTCAGTTCATGGACAGATGTCCTGACATGTTCCTTTAGAATTCTCAGATATAATTCAGAATTCATTGTTCCATCAATGATGGCAAGCTGTACTGGCCCAGATGCAGCAAAACAAGCCCAAATCATGATACTACCACCACCATGTTTCACAGATGGGATAAGGTTCTTATGCTGGAATGCAGTGTTTTCCTTTCTCCAAAAAGTTCTATTTTGGTCTCATCCATCCACAAAACATTCTTCCAATAGCCTTCTGGCTTGTCCATTTGATCTTTAGCAAACTGCAGACGAGCAGTAATGTTCTTTTTGGAAAGCAGTGACTTTCTCCTTGCAACCCATGCACACCATTGTTGTTCAGTGTTCTTCTGATGGTGGACTCAAGAACATTAATATTAGCCAATGTGAGAGAGGCCTTCAGTTGCTTAGAAGTTACCCTTTGTGACCTTTGCCAACTATTACATGCCTTGCTCTTGGAGTGATCTTTGTTGGTCGACCACTCCTGGGGAGGGTAACAATGGTCTTGAATTTCCTCCATTTGTACACAGTCTGTCTGACTGTGGATTGGTGGAGTCCAAGCTCTTTTTAGAGATGGTTTTGTAAGCTTTTCCAGCCTAATGAGCATCAACAACTCTTTTTCTGAGGTCCTCAGAAATCATGGTCATGATATACTTCCACAAATATGTGTTGTGAAGAGCAGACTGATAGATCCCTGTTCTATAATTAAAACAGGGTGCCCACTCACACCTGATTGTCATCCCATTGATTGAAAACACCTGACTCTAATTTCACCTTCAAATTAGCTGCTAATCCTAGAGGTTCACATACTTTTGCCACTCACTAATACGTAATATTGGATCATTTTCCTCAATAAATAAATGAGCAAGCATAATGTTTTTGTTTCATTTGTTTAACTGGGTTCCCTTTATCTACTTTTAGGACTTTGAAAATTTGATGATGTTTTAGGTCAAATTTATACAGAAATATCAAAAATTCTAAATACTGAGTAAAGAGTTTGAATACTTATGTCAATGCAATATATTATGTCAATATATATATTTTGGAAAGGGTGTGAAAACTTGAAAGGGTGTGAAAAAAGTGAAATGGTCTGAAAACTTTCCAATTGCATTGTTACTGACATGTGCTTGAGCTTAGCAACATTTGTAAAATTGCTGTATGTCCGTGGCTGCTTCTTAAAGTTGAGTACAAAGATTGCATGTCTTATCTCTACTCCTTGGATTGTTCCTTTATTTAGTGCATTAACACAAAAAGCTGCTTCACCACAGCTCTTGTTAACTTCTGGTACATTAAACTATCCTGCAATGCTGAATCTAAGGGGGCACATAAAGGCAAAGCAATCTATAATGCATGATGCTGCTAATCCACGTAGTGCTTTAAAAAAAGAAAAAAAAAATATGAGCAGCACTTTTGAACCCAGCCCTAAACACACTGGGAGCCAAAAAATCCCAAATTGTGAGAGTCAGATATGTTCTTTGTCACAGTGGCTAATACATAAAATAATTATGCAGTCATGGAAAGTGCAAAACTGCAGTGGATATGAGTGATCAGTATTTTGTAGGTCCTTCTCTAGCTTTGATGATCCTACACCATCTTGACATACTTTCATAGAGATGTTTTTTAAATGATTTAAAGCAACTGCTGTGTATCCAGGCACTCGGGCTCCAGAGTCCTGGAACAGCCACTGTCTGTGTGGAGTTTTCGTGTTCTCCAAGTTTCTGTGTGGGTTTCATCCAGGTACTTTGGTTTCCTCCGACATTCCAAAGGCATGCATTAGGTCAACTGGTATCTCTAAAGTGTGCCAGTGTGCTTGTGTGTGAGCTTGTGTGCCTGGAGTTCCTTGCACCCTGTGCCGCCAGACAAGGGTGAGCAATATTAACAAAAAAAGGTATCTCGATAATTTCTGGGATTTTTTTCGATAATAATAATTACATGATACTTTGTGTCCTTCAGAAATGTGTCTGTAAAAGTCATTCTATTAGCTTGTTCTTGTTAATAGGATATTAATTGTTGTTACATGTAAATCTCTTGCTTCTCTTGTCACAAGGCACTTTTAGCAAAATGATTCCAGAGGTTTGCTGAGTGTGTTTTTATGCTGGTGCCTTGACTGGTTTAAGCCCATCATAGACAGCTGACTCCTGAAGTTTGTTATAATCTTCTATTTTTGAGCAACATCCATCTTTTCAAAGCCATAGAAACTTAATGTGAGTGAGGATGAGTCAGGTCTAGCAATTAAATCTAATGCCGTCGACTGTGAGGCTGGTGGTGTCTATATTTTGTGTTCAGTTTGTTTGGAGCTTGCACTAGCATGCTAGCAGTGTACTCCTCCTACCTGGCTACATGATGCACTGAATATGTGACCTCAAAGTCTGTATTTGACCGTGAGTGACATACTCGATAGTGTAAGATTGCACATTGTTAAAACAACAATTAAGATAGTATAGTAGAGTGACCATCAACTGAATTAAGTGGGTATGGAAAGAGTGCTTTCCATCCCAACCTACAACCTCAAATTAGAAAAAGCTGACAAAATGGAAAATTCATATTAAAAAACAGTGTTTCTTACATTTCCTTTGACTTCTATTTCATTTCAGACAGCTTGAAGACAAGACATTTCATGTTTTGTCTGGTTGACTTCATTTCATTTGTTAATAAACATCCATTCCTACATTTCAAAAGGTTATTATATCTCCAGTTTGTCAACAAATGCATGTGAAGATTATTGAAATGTTTAAAAATAATGTACCTCAAAGAAAGATCAGAAGGGATTTACATATTTCTCTCTCTACAGTGCACAATGTCATTAAACAATTCAAGGAATCTGGAGGAATTTTAGTGCATAAAGGCCTAGGGCACTAGCTTAAGCTGAACGCCTGCGATGCATCAAGAACCATCATACATCAATAGCTGATAGAACCACATGGGCAAGGGATTACTTTGGCAAACCTTAGTCAAGCACTACAATACAAAGTTACATTCACAAATGCCACTTAAAACCTTACTGTACAAAAAAAGAACCTCATAGTGCAAATGTGTATTGTGGTGATATGAATCAGTATTCCAGGTATTTTTGGGGGGAAAAATGGACATCGTGTGCTCTGGACCAAAGATGAAAAGAAGCATCCAGACTGTTTTCAGTCCAAGTGTCAGGGTCTGTCATGGTATGGCTTTGTGTCAGTACCCTTGGCAAAGGTAAATTTACATTTCTGTGATGGCAGCGTTTATGCAGTAAAGATCTTAGAGCAACATAAGCTGCCTTCAAAATGACATCTTTTCCAGTGCTGTCCTTGCATTTTTCAACAACACAATGCAAAGCTCATATTTCTGGTTCATACCGTCTGCAATGAAATAAGTCCAGGTAAATGTAAGAAACGCTGCTTTTTTATATGCATTTTCCATACTGTCCCAACTTTTTCTGATTTTGGGGTTGTATCAGACTTCCACTTCCTTCCCCTTCCCCTTTTTATTCTTCACTGATTCATTCTCTCTTTGTTTCTTTAGGACTCCACTCAGATCCCTCTGACTTCAAACAGCCAACAACAATTTCTCATTCAAATATCCTTCCTCTGCCAACATAATAAATCCAACACCATATTCTAGGCGTATTCTTGTATTTGTGTATTTTTAGCACTTCTCATTTATTACACCTAGTGTGTATGTCTAGGCAACTACCTGGCAGCTGCACAACACTCATTAAGCTGATATTTATAGTGGTCCCAATTATGGTTTCCATACTTTAAATGAGCATAGGTGATAGATGCCTTATTTAGGCAATTGCAGCACACAACTAGGATCTGGGCAATTATTTTCGACTGGTTGTGTGCACAGTATGTAAGCTTTTCTTTGCATTTAAGGACAAAATTTTGAAATTTGAAACAGATCTTCAGCTCTTCATTGTGGAGTTGAACACAGAGTGCTGCAGCTGTACTGTACGTTCACACTGTACTATTTATATCCACTCTCTAAAATAACACTCGTTCTGATTCAGCTCCGTGCTGAAATATCAAACCGAGTGCTGAGCTTCAGACTTCAGAGCTGCCTGAAGGCCAGCAATGGCTAAAAGTCACTTTTTTTTCGGCCACTCTGTAATAGTGTGTCTCTGTTTTGTACTTTTTCTCCATCTTCCTGCTTTTCTAGCAATACAGAGTCGGCGCACCCATTTGAGAAACACAGTGCCACCACTACCTCAAACACAGCGTCCATCAGTTTTGGCTGTGCCACCTTTGAAGCAGGAGTGAAAACAATAGCTGTGATTATGATACAAGACATTTTAAAGGATTTCTCTTTTTTTGTTTTAAGCTGCTATTAACATTTCAGCATTAGCAAACTCACCAGGGTGTTGAGTGCTGTAGAAAATGTACTTCTCCTTTCTATCTACAGGTGTGTTAAGCAGACGTGAGCCAGACTTCACCCTAATGATCTTATTAAGTGATCTCCACTGTGAACCTACTGCTATGTCTCTCAGGAAGCAGAAGACGGTGCTAACAAAGCCTAATATACCTAATATAAATATAGCTCAGATTATTTTGCTAATAACAAGGATTTCACAAAAGCTGTCAAAGCTGCCTCTACATAAATATCACTTATAGTCTGTCACTTATTTTTCTTAAACAAACAAAAAACCTGACCTGATGTCTTCTGCTTGTTTAAAGTAGACATATTATTAAATGTGAACACTTTTCCAGTGCTTGTGCGCATACTCTCCTCACTCCCAAGACTGCACACTTTAAAAACAAAAGTTTTAATGATATAATATTAAAAAGCAAAGAAAAAAAATTGCAAGGGAACTATGCGTTATTTAGAGTCCAGTATATAAGGACGTGAAATTGACAAGATTCTGAAATGAACATATTATTATCAATATAACAGGAAAACAGAGCAATTTCAGTTCCACTTACCATATAGAAGCAACTTGTAGTTCCACAATTACAGACTATAGTCCATCTGTTTCTCTACATACTTTTTTAGTCACTTTTTTTCTGTTCTCAAATGGTCCCCCACAGGGCCACCACTGGTCTTCTGCTGTACAATGGTGCTTGAAAGTTTGTGAACCCTTTAGAATTTTCTATATTTTTGCATAAATATGACCTAAAACATCATCGGCTTTTCATGCAAGTCCTAAAAGTAGATAAAAAGAACCCAGTTAAACAAATGAGACAAAAATATTATACTTGGTCATTTCTTTATTGAGGAAAATGATCCAATATTACATATTAGTGAGTAGCAAAAGTATGTGGACCTTTGCTTTCAGTATCTGCTGTGACCCCCCTGTGCAGCAATAACTGCAACTAAACATTTCATGTAAGTGTTGATCAGTCCTGCACATCAATTTTAGCCCATTCCTCCATACAGAACAGCTTCAACTCTGGGATGTTGGTGGGTTTCCTCACATTAACTGCTTGCTTCAGGTCCTTCCACAACATTTCGACTGCATTAAGGTCAGGACTTCCAAAACATTAACTTTATTCTTCTTTAACCATTCTTTGGTAGAACGACTTGTGTGCTTAGGGTCGTTGTCTTGCTGCATGACCCACCTTCTCTTGAGATTCAGTTCATGGACAGATGTCCTGACATTTTCCTTTAGAATTTTCTTTGTTCCATCAATGATGGCAAGCCGTCCTGGCCCAGATGCAGAAAAACAGGTCCAAACCATGATACTACCATCACCACGTTTCACAGATGGGATAAGGTTCTTATGCTGGAATGCAGCGTTTGTTTCTTCTCCAAATAAAGCTTTTTTTTTTTTTTTTTTTTTACCAAAAAGTTCTATTTTGGTCTCATCCGTCCACAAAACACTCCTCCAATAGCCTTCTGGCTTGTCCACGTGATCTTTAGCAAACTGCAGATGAGCAGCAATGTTCTTTTTGGAGAGCAGTGGCTTTCTACTTGCAACACTGCCATGCACACCATTGTTGTTCAGTGTTCTTCTGATGGTGGACTCATAAACATTAACATTAGCCAATGTGAGAGAGGCTTTCAGTTGCTTAGAAGTTACCCTGGGGTCATTTGTGACCTCGCCAGCTATTACACAGTGATCTTTGTTGGTTGACTACCCATGGGGAGGGTAACAATGGTCTTGAATTTCCTCCATTTGTACACAATCTGTCTGACTGTGGATTGGAGTCCAAACTCTATAGCGATGGTTTTGTAACCTTTTCCAGCCTGATGAGCATCAACAACTCTTTTTCTGAGGTCCTCAGAAATCTCCTTTGTTCGTGCCATGATACACTTCCACAAACATGTGTTGTGAAGAGCAGACTTTGATAGATCCCTGTTCTTTAAATAAAACAGGGTGCCCACTCACACCTGATTGGCATCCCATTGATAGAAAACAAATGACTCTAATTTCACCTTCAAATTACCTGCTAACCCTAGAGGTTCACATACTTTTGTCACTCACTAATATGTAATAATGGATCATTTTCCTCAATAAATAAATGACCAAGTATAATATTTTTGTCTCATTTGTTTAACTAGGTTCTCTTGATGTACTTTTAGTGCTTGAGTGAAAATCTGAAGATGTTTTAGGTCATATTTATGCAGAAATATAAAAAATTCCAGAGGCTTCACAAACTTTCAAGCACCACTGTAGCTCATTTGCTTCAAGGTTCAACATGTTGTGCATTCAGAGATATTGTTCTACATACTTCTGTTGTAATGAGTGGTATTTGAGATACTGTTGCCTTTCCATCAGCTTGAACCAGTCTGGACATTCTCCTGTGACCTCTTGCATCATCAAGTCAGAGAACTGCCCTCACTGGATATTTTCTTTTTTTCTAAACCATTCTCTATAAACCCTAGAGATTGCTGTGTGTGAAAGTCCCAGTAGATCAACAGTTTCTGAAATACTCAGACCAACCCGTCTTGCATCAACAACCATGGCACGTTCAAAGTCACTTAAATCACCTTTCTTCTCCATTCTGATGCTCAGTTTAAACTTCAGCAGGTCATCTTGACCATGCCTACATAACTAAGTTGCTGCCATGTGATTATAGCAGGTTAGGTATTTGAGTTAATGAACAGTTGAACAGGTGTAGATAGTAAAGTGTTTGGTGAGTGTACATGTGTTCAAATGTTTTAGATCACCCCATTTTTCCAACTTTCAAAACTTGAAAAACAATTAACAAATACACAACTGGGCATGAATAAAAAATGGAATTAATTTCTTTAACAAAATTGAATCTAATTGTTTCTCTCAAAGTAACCACCCTTTGCAGCTATAATTGCGGAACACTCTCAAGCAATTCTGGAAATCAAATATTGCCTGTTAAGTTCTTGTCAACACTGTTACTAAAGTTTCTGCAGATGTGTTACACTTCTAATTTGCTGTGCTTTCACACTTCTATCCAGTTCATCCTGATGTAGCTTGATGGGGTTTAAGTCTGGAAATTGTCCTCTACATTCCATGATTTGAAGTCAGCTGTCTTGATCTTGTCTTCTAAGTTAGTTCTAATCTAGCCTGTGGTAGTTTTAGAAGGTACAATCCAGACAGTGATTGATTTCTCTGACAAATGGAGAGCCACATCCTACAAAAGACTGTATAGAGACTTTGGGACTTCTGCCAGCCTCCACCTGCTGACCCTTAAGTCTGTGTCCCTGCATCATACTAGTACGCACTTGCAGCACAAGGGCAACCCGATTACTCCCTATCATGCTAAGCAGGTAGCATGCTAACCAGCCAATAAAGTAATGGCTTTACGCCAGTCATGAAGAAAATACCAGAGCACGAGATAAAGCCTTTCTTAATCCGAACATATCAGTCTTCAAAGCCTTCTGAGGCTTTTCTTTACTGTAGTTATTAAAAGTCATTTTCAAGATTGTAGATTGCCAGAAGTCGTTTCCATGGTTACCACCCAGGTTTTATCTGGGTGAAGTGCAGCT
The DNA here is from genome assembly GCA_025084515.1 of Ancistrus triradiatus. Lineage (NCBI taxonomy): Eukaryota > Metazoa > Chordata > Actinopteri > Siluriformes > Loricariidae > Ancistrus > Ancistrus triradiatus. Next base: position 223,409 of record JAJAGP010000589.1, on the reverse strand, counting down.
TTGAGATATCCGGCATCAAAGGTTTGACACCTCAGCCGGTCTGACTCTAAGGCAGTGTAATCCGCATTTATAGTTCAACAGGGCTGACACTTCAAAAGTGCTCCGAACCTACATTATTAAAATCCTGAGATATTTAATGTGTATTTTTTAGCCAGCACACTCGGAAGTCTATCATCCTTTAAGGCATAGATGTATTTGGTCTTATAAGGTTCAGTCTGTTATTGCTCAGTATCAAGGGATAAGTAATATTTCTTAGATGTTGTGGTAGAACTAATGAAAAAGAGGTTGTAGCTTCTTTAGACACGTAATTAAACGAAAAAAAAGGATGTACTGTAATATTCAAAGGGAGAGGTTAGATTACATTTGCACTCCATTATGTTTTATTTGAAAAACAAGAATATTAATCCTTTTTCAGTTAGTGCAGCTATTTCTATCAAAGCAAAAATGAAAACAAACAATATGTTTCTTTATCTCTTAATATTGACCATTCTAACAAATGTGTTCAAGGTCAGAGTTAACATTTTGAAATTTCTATGGCTGTTTTACAATTTTTTTTACAGTGGTGCTTGAATGTTTGTGAACCCTTTAGAATGTTCTACAGGGTGGGCCATTTATATGGATACACCTAAATAAAATGGGAATTCGTATATGGGAGGGGGGAAACTTTTCAAGATGGGTGTTGTCCATGGTGGCCATTTTGAAGTCGGCCATTTTGGATCCAACTTTATTATTTCCAATGGGAAGAGGGTCATGTAACACATCAAACGTATTGAGAATTTCACAAGAAAAACAATGGTGTGCTTAGTTGTAATGGAACTTTATTTTTTCATGAGTTATTTACAAGTTTAAGACCACTTATAAAATGTGTTCAAATGTGCCCATTGTGTTGGATTGTCAATGCAACCCTCTTCTCCCACTCTTGACACACTGATAGCAACACCGCAGAAGAAATACTCTCCTGATCTGAACCCCTTAGACTTTTATCTTTGGGGTCATCTGAAGGCAATTGTCTATGCTGTGAAGATACGAGATGTGCAGCATCTGACACTGGACAACAAAACAACGGACACTGGAAGCCTGTGCTAGCATTTCTTCTGCGGTGTTGCTATCAGTGTATCAAGAGTGGGAGAAGAGGGTTGCATTGACAATGTTCTTCTGATAGTGTACTCATAAACATTAGAATTTGCCAATGTCAGAGAGGCATTTAGTTGTATACAATTTATCGTCTTGGATTTATCTTAGTCAACCTCACCTATAAAAGGAAACTATGTCTTGAATTTCCTCAGTTTGTACACAGTCCATCTGACTGTGAATTTGTGGAACCCAAACATCAGAGAAAGTTTTATAACTGATCCAGCCTGATGAGCATCAACTACTCTTTTCTCTTTTGTTTGTCAAATGATACACTTCCACATATGTGCTGTGAAGGTCAGACTCCCTGCTTTTTAATTACATTAGGATCATTTATCATCCCATTGACAGAAAAAAACACACCACTCTAATTTCACTTTCAAATGAACTGCCTTTTCTAGAGGTTCACACACATTCCCCAATCACAGATATGTAATATTATATCATGCTTCTTCATTGATAAATGGACAAGTATAATATTTTTGTTTCATTTTTTAAATTGGGTTCTCTTTATCTAATAATCACACTTATGAGTACAACGCACATTGATGAAGAAAATAAGTATGCACAGCATATTGTACAATATCAAGGTTTCCAATATTAAGTAAATGGACAGCCAGGCTTCATACTGTATTTTTAATACTGTTTGAAATATTTTTTCTTTGCAAACTTAATGAAAGTTTTGGTAGAGACAATCTTAGGTCATTTTGAGCATAACTCAAAAATCTACATGTCAGGCATACAAAGCAACAAAATGCTGAAAAATACTACACACAAAAGTCTTTCAATACAGCAATAGGTGTGTATATATATGTGTATACACACACACACATACACACACACATTTAATGTTACTCATCAATTTGCAGACTGTTGTTGGATATGCTTACTTAAAAACAATGTGATGTACAGTGGGGCAAAAAAGTATTTTGTCAGCCACTGATTGTGCAAGTTCTCCTACTTAGAAAGATGAAAGAGGTCTGTAATTTTCATCATAGCTACACTTCAACTATGACAGACAAATGAGAAAAAAAAATCCAGGAAATTACATTGTAGAATTTTTAAAGAATTTCATTGTAAATTATGGTGGAAAATAAGTATTTGGTCAATAACAAAAGTTCAAGTCAATACTTTGTAACATAATCTTTGTTGGCAATGACAGAGGTCAAACATTTCCTGTAAGTCTTCACCAGGTTGGCACACACTGTAGCTGGTATTTTGGCCCATTCCTCCATGCAGATCTCCTCTAGAGCAGTGATGTTTTGGGGCAACACGGACTTTCAACTCCCTCCACACATTTTCTATGGTGTTGAGGTCTGGAGACTGGCTAGGCCACTCTAGGACCTTGAAATGCTGTGTGTTTGGGATCATTGTCATGCTGGAAGACCCAGCCACGTTCCATCTTCACTGCTCTCACTGATGGAAGGAGGTTTTGGCTTAAATTCTCACAATACATGGCCCCGATCATTCTTCCCTTAACACGGATCAGTCGTCCTGTCCCCTTTGCAGAAAAAAGCCCCAAAGCATGATGTTTCCACCCCCATGCTTCACAGTAGGTATGGTGTCCTTGGGATGCGACTCAGCATCCTTTTTCCTCCAGTGGAGTTTTTACCAAAAAGTTCTATTTTGGTTTCATCTGACCACATGATATTCTCCCAGTTTTCTTCTGGACCATCCATATGCTCTCTTTCTTCAGACGGGCCTGGACATGGACTGGCTTAAGCAGGGGGGCACACCTGGCACTGCAGGAGTCCCTCTCGGCGTAGTGTGGTCCCAGCTCTCTGCAGTTCATTCATCAGGTCCCTTCCGTGTAGTTCTGGGATCTTTGCTCACCGTTCTCATGATCATTTTGACCCCACGGAATGAGATCTTGCGTGGAGCCCCAGATCGAGGGAGATTATCATTGGTCTTGTATGTCTTCCATTTTCTTACAATTGCTTCCACAGTTGATTTATTCACACCAACCTGCTTGCCTATTGTAGATTCACTCTGCCCAGCCTGTTGCAGGTCTACAATTTTCTTTCTGGTGTCCTTCAACAGCTCTTTGGTCTTGGCCATGGTTGAGTTTGGAGTCTGACTGTTTGAGGCTGTGGACAGGTGTCTTTTATACAGATAATAAGTTCAAACAGGTGCCATTAATAGAGGAAGAATTTACAGGTCTGTGAGAGCCAAAAATCTTGCTTGTTTGTGGGTGACCAAAAACTTATTTTCCACCATGATTTACAATTTTTTTTTTAAATCCTACATTATGATTGCCTGGATTCTTTTCTCATTTTGTCTCTCATAGTTGAAGTGTACCTATGATGAAAATTACAGACTTCTCTCATCTTTCTAAGTAGGAGAACTTGCACAATCAGTGGCTGACTAAATGCTTTTTTTTGCCCCACTGTAACTCATAACTCATACTCAAGAAATTGAGCAAGGCTTCAGCCTCAGTTCCTGCTGTAAAATGCAGAGGTCTTCATCTTTCAGTAGCAACATGAATATGTGCAACTGCATGTTTTAAATCAAGAATTTTTATTTAAACATTAAAATGCTTTATTGAAAATTTCATGATAAATATATATCTCTTAACTTCACTTTTAGATATTTGAACTAATCCAGTAGAATGGTCCACCTACAATATTTAATGATTATGGGCCCAAAATTATTTCCTTCCCTAACAGCAGGGTCTCCATCATTTCTACCACCATGTGCATGCATATTTTATGGATGCATATTTTGTGAGATAGATATTAGAAGCCATTCCAAATGTCACCTATTTTTTTGGATCAGGATGCAACATAAAGGGTTATAGGATTAAAATTTTTATATTGTTGTGGAGGAATTTGGATCAGATTCAGTTCAGATTTAACAGCATTTCTCTGATGTGTCTTTCATCTCAACATGCTAAACCTTGAGGCAGATGGGCTATAACAGCAGAAAGCAACTCCTGACAGTTTCCACTCTTGTCAGCCAAGAATGGATATCTGAAGCTAAAGCTGGTATAAGTTAACAGAAATTGGACAGTTGAAGATTATACAATCCTTGCCTGGGCTGTTGATTATTATTATTTATTTATTTATTTATTTATTGTGCTGTGATGTCCAGATGGTTGGGTCAGGGTTTGGCATAAGCAGTATGAAACTATGGACCCAATCAGACTTGTGTCACCATCCAAGCTGTTGATATTAGTTTACTGGTGTGAGGAATGTTTTCTTGGCATATTTGAGACCCCTAATATCAATTGATGATTGTTTGAATTCCACAGACTATCAGAGTATTGGTTCTGCCTAGGTGCATCTCTTTATGACCACGCTTTTAATGGCTACTACCAGCATGTTAATGTATGTTGTCACAGCACACTTTTTTAAAATGTGCAATAAAACATGCCAGATGCCTTTAAGGTAAAGTTATATATATATCAGCAAAACCAAAATCAAAAATGTGCCAAAATACCCCAGACCTCTACGGCTTAATATGACCCCTTTACAAATTCAGAATGATCGTTAATGGAGCAATTATTCAAGTGGCCTTTAAATATTGTGTGAATAAAGTGTCGCGCTCATTCAGAATGAAATCAGCACTTTGAACTGAAGGAGATGTAATTAAGGAGTGTCTGAAAGACTGACCTTTCTGTAGACTCCACAAACACCCTTTAATAATAAGGAAAAGGTTTTTATAGGCTTTTTATTTTACACTTGCAGTGCAACATTAAAGCAGAAGTAAAAGGACAATTATTTTACAAATATACTGTTGTTCTTCATTCAACAGTTCCCATTCAACAGCTCACACATTGGAGTAACCCAATTTGCATATTAGATTTACTATAAACATGTATTTTTAAAATGAAGAGACTGATTTAATGTTAGTTATATATTACACTTTTTTTTTAATGTTGAGCTCTTTAGACTTGCAGTCAATAGTGTCAAATAATGTGCAGTATTAAATTAACAGTTTATAGTTTAACATTGTATCCTACAGACAATGTATTATTTATATTGCACTTAAGGGCTTTGCACAGCAATAAACTTAGATTTTTTTTAAAACTAATTAAATAATTATTTATTTTCATGGAGCATGATTAAGAACATTTTCTTTTTCTTTTATCTTCTTTTCAGTGATAATTACTCTTGGAGGTTTACTGAGCATTTTAAAAATATTCCTAATTTGAAATGTCCCCCCCTTATTTTTATCCTGTCTTTCCCTTTTTTCATTTTCATTTTCCTCTTTCTTTTCTTCCTTTTCATGTTTTCCACTGGGTATAAATAGAAGTGGATTCAGTTCAACCTCATTAATTAATTCATTTTTTTATCTGCTTAATCCTTTACAGGGTCGCAGGAGGGCTGCACCAGCCCTAGCCGGCGGCACAGGGCACAAGGCAGGAAAAACCCCACACAGGGCGCCAATCCATTGTATGGTGGATTCAGTTCAATTCTGTCTTTCATTTTCTGTCTTCATACTTTTCTTGTGTCCTTTCTTTTTCTTTATTTTCCTCATTTTATACTTCCATTATTTGTTCTGTACTTTTTCTTCAATGTCACTGTTTGTCTGTCTTTGTTTAAGTTCTTTCTTCCTTACATTTTCTTTATTTTCTTCATTCTTCCTTTCTTCCTTTATTACTTACTTGCTTTCCTTTCTTTTTTGTCTTCTTTTTCTTTCTTTCATATGTTATTGCTTACTTTTGTAAGCGTGATTAGCTTTCATTTCTTTTTGTTTTTTTCTGTTTCATGCTTTTTTGTTTTTTACTTTTCCTTGTTTCATTTCTTCATTCATTGCTTCCCATGATTCCTTTCTTTATTTTTTTTTCTTGTTATCCTCATATTTTCTTCACTTCCTTTTCATCTTATTGTCATATGTTTGTCCATATAAAATGGGGCAAAAAAGTATTTAGTCAGCCACTGATTGTGCAAGTTCTCCTACTTAGAAAGATGAGAGAGGTCTGTAATTTTCATTATAGCTACACTTCAACTTTGAGAGACAAAATGAGAAAAAAAAAAATCCAAGAAATCACATTGTAGAATTTTTCAAGAATTTAATTGTAAATTATGGTGGAAAATAAGTATTTGGTCAATAAATTTGGTTCAACTCAATACTTTGTAACATAACCTTTGTTGGAAATGACAGAGGTCAAATGTTTCCTGTAAGTTTTCACCAGGTTTGCACACACTGTAGCTGGTATTTTGGTCCATTCCTCCATGCAGATCTCCTCTAGAGCAGTGATGTTTTGGGGCAACACGGACTTTCAACTCCCTCCACACATTTTCTATGGGGTTGAGGTCTGGAGACTGGCTAGGCCACTCCAGGACCTTGAAATGCTTTTTACGGAGCCACTCCTTCATTGCCCAAACGGTGTGTTTGGGATCATTGTCATACTGGAAGACCCAGCCACGTTCCATCTTCAATGCTCTCAATGATGGAAGGAGGTTTTGGCTTAAAATCTCACAATACATGGCCACGTTTATTCTTCCCTTAACACGGATCAGTCGTCCTGTGCCCTCTGCAGAAAAAGCCCCAAAGCATGATGTTTCCACCCCCATGCTTCCCAGTAGGTATGGTGTTCTTGGGCTGCGACTCAGTATCCTTTTTCCTCCAGTTGAGTTTTTTTCATCCATATGCTCTCTGGCAAACTTCAGACGGGCCTGGACATGTACTGGCTTAAGCAGGGGGACACGCATGGCACTGCAGGATCTGAGTCCCTCTCAGCGTAGTGTGTTACTGATGATAGCTTTGTTACTTTGGTCCCAGCTCTCTGCAGGTCATTCATCAGGTAGTTCCATGTAGTTCTGGGATTTTTGCTCACCGTTCTCATGATCATTTTGACTCCACGGGATGAGATCTTGCATGGAGCCCCAGATCGAGGGAGATTATCAATGGTCTTGTATGTCTTACAGTTGCTCCCACAGTTGATTTATTGACACCAACCTGCTTGCCTATTGTAGATTCACTCTTCCCAGCCTGCTGCAGGTCTACAATTTTCTTCCTGGTGTCCTTCGACAGCTTTTTGGTCTTGGCCATGGTTGAGTTTGGAGTCACTGTTTGAGGCTGTGGACAGGTGTCTTTTATACAGATAACGAGGTCAAACAGGTGCTATTAATACAGGTAACGTGTGGATGACAGAAGAGCTTCTTAAAGAAAAAGTTACAGGTCTGTGAGAGCCAGAAATCTTGCTTGTTTGTAGGTGACCAAATACTTATTTTCCACCATGATTTACAATTAAATTCTTTAAAAATCCTACAATGTGATTTACTGGATTGTTTTTTCTCATTTTGTCTCTCATAGTTGAAGTGTAGCTATGATGAAAATTCCAGACCTCTCTCATCTTTCTAAGTAGGAGAACTTGCACAATCAGTGGCTGACTAAATACTTTTTTGCCCCACTGTATGTCTTTTAGAAAGATTAAAGAAAGTGTTAATTTTGTTTAGTTACCATATTCCATTTTTCTATTATTATGCTTTGCCTTATTTCTATCCTTTACATCCTTCTTTTGCTTTTACTCTTTTTCTTCTTTCTTTCTCTTTTTCTTTTGATCATTCTTTTGTTTTTCTTTTTTGTGCCCTTTCCTTTTTTATTTTCTTTCATCTTTCTACTGCAAGACCAATATGTCTTTTAAAAATGCATATTTTGTCCAAACATGTAGAAGTGAAAGGAACTGACCAGGAAAAAAAACAACAACTACATCCTATTCACATGGATCGCTTAGATGTTTCAAAAATGAGGAAATAGTAATGAAATATAGCCAAAAGCCGAATGAACACTTAACGATGCTTGGGTTTCCATAGCAACGCTTTGATCTCACACAAAAACATGCCATTGAAAATGTACATGAGCATTAATTATGTAAGTGTGTATGGGCTTCATTTGTTCTACACATGCATGCATGCAAGTGCACATACAGATATAAAAGGTTATCTTTCTGTCATTGTAAGGACTTTTCATAATATAATAAATAATATTCCTGTAGCTAGAAAAAAAAAATAGATTTTCCAGTCCTTGTGAGTCCTCACAATCATATAAAACATGACCCCCCCCAAAAAAATTTTTTTATGTGTGGATTCAAAATCCAAGGCACACTTAACCAGCATGGCTACCACAGCATTCTGCAGTGACATGCCATCCCATTTGGTTTGCTTAGTGGAACCATCATTTGTTTTTCAACATGACAATGACCCCAAACACACCTCCAGGCTATGTAAGGGCTATTTGACCAAGAAAGAGGATGATGGAATGTTGCATCAGATGACCTGGCCTCCACAATCACCTGATCTAAACCCAATTGAGATGGTTTTGATGGGTTGGGCTGCAGAGTGAAGGCAAAGCAGCCAATAAGTGCTCAGAAACTCTGGGGAATCCTTCAAGATTGTTGGAAAACCATTTCAGAGAGAATACGCCAAGGGTGTGCAAAGCTGTAATCAAAGCAAAGGTGCCTACTTTGAAGTATCTAAAATCCAAAACATATTTTGGTTTGTTTAACACTTTTAAGTTTACTACATGATTCCTTGTGTGTTCCTTCATAGTCTGGGTGACTTGAGTATTAATTTACAATGTAGGAAAAAAAAAAAAAAAAAAAAAAAAACAACATTGGATGAGAAGATGTGTAAAAAAACACTGAAAAAAGTTGTGCAATCTTAGAAAAGGCAAAACTTTTGACAGTATGTGATGATTTTCTCTAGGCACTGGCCATATGATTGAACTTTGCTGAGTGTGAGAACCAAGTGGGAATGTGCTCTCAAGTTTGCTTGTGAGAGAATCAAACAGAAACTCTTTCGTAATGAATATACATCAGAGTAGGTACGTGTATTGCACGTATTGTGTGTGTGTGTTCTGTTAGTATGCAGCAGTTTGCTTATTACAAGAGAAATTACCCTGCTGGGCTTCCTTATGTGTGCAGAACAATGACAGTCACACAGCAGTGGGTCATGAAGAAAAACCCCAGAGAGAGAAGGAGAGAGATGTAGAGGTAGAGGTTAGTGTAAATTTTATATGAATATCCATCACTCTCCCCATGTACAGTACGTGTGGAATGTATGACTGCATTACTAATGGCCCTACACCCCCATACACACACACACACACACACACACACACACACACACACACACACACACACACACACACAAATATACTAAGTCTGAGATGGATTGTGGTTCTTTATCGCTTTGGAAATGAAAAGCAAACAAGCACTTCATCATCTGAGCCAAACACCATGAATGGAGAAAACCCACTATGTTTTCACTGCTTCTTTCTCTCTCGTTCGCTTGCTCTCTCTGTTTCTTTCTCTGCGTCATACACGCACATACTCGGTAGTCTTTAAATTATTTACCCTAACATGAGATCTGTCCCAACTGCTAGATTTAACATGTAGGTGTATGGGCTTCAGCATGTCACCACTAACCCCAAATACAGGAGTTCCACAGGGATCTGTGGTAAGCCCTCTCGTGTACTACCAGAATGCCTTTGTTTGTGTTTCCATGCACAAATCCGCCAATGTCAATAAATTTGTGGAGGATACAGCACTCAGTACCCTGATCACTAACAACAATGATGAAGTACAATGGTGGCTCAGTGGTTATGGTTCTGGGCTACAAATCGAAAGGTTGAGGGTTCAGATCCTGTCTCCAAAATATTGCCACTGGTGGGCCCTCTCTCCTCCATGGGTGCCAACCCAGACTGATCCTGCATTATATGCCCCACTTGTTTAGGTGGGATATACTAAACATACACCGAAACATAACACAATCACTTTATTTCTTTGCTCCATTTTATCAGGTCCACTTTCCATTTAGATGCACTTTGTAGTTCTACAGTCATAGACTGTACTCCATCTGTTTCTCTACCTACTTTGTTACTCCCCTTTATTCTGTCCTCTAATGGGCAGAACCCCCACAGGATCAGCACAGATCAGGTCCTATTTGGGTGGTGGATCATTCTCAGCACTGCAATGACACTGATGTGGTGGAGGTGTGTTAGTGTGGGTTCTGCTGGTGTGAGTGGATCAGATGTAACACCTCACACTGTCATTGTTGGACTGAAAATAGTTCACCTAACAAAAATGTCCAGCCACCTCCCTTCTGCAGTTAGTGTTTACACTATTTGGTTCAGTCCCTGTCTGTGTGCTTGTGTGTGTAAACTCCTGATATTGCATTTACAGGTATGTGCCATTTAACTAAAAATTATAATAAAGTAAGTCTTTTAACCCCAGAATTAAAATTTACAAAGACACTGTACAGCGCTGCTCGACATACAATACTATACTGAACAGTAATTACCATATTTTACTTACTTACTATAATTATAACAGATTTCTGTGTCAATTGCTTATCTGTGTACTCCATATGGCATCGACTTATTATTGTTTTGTTGTACTCAAGTGCAGAGTCTTTTGCTTCTTCTGCCCTTATCACTTTCTGCAGTGGATTCTCTTCCAACCTACTGCAGAGACTGATTTTCGACTGCTGTCATTTTGAAACCAGCTGCTCAACAGCCAATCAATGCAGCAGATCCATGAGCAGAGGTGGGAGTTAAATACCTGTAGTTAGCAGCTCCCCCCAACATCTTTCTGCATTGTTGTACTGTACATCAGTGTATGCCTACAATCACATAAAGGTTTTTATTTTTTATTTTTTTTTTTACAGAAGAAATCAGAGCTCTGTTTCAGTGGTGCTGGAAAAACATCCTCTCCTTCAACACTGTCAAGGCTAAGGAACTGATTATAGACCTCATGAAGCATGAAGCACACTTTCCCTGTAACTGGGGCTTCAGCAGAGAGAGTTGGCAGCTTCTGCTTCAATGTCCATATCTCAGAGGACATCACTGATGAAAAAAACTCTACCATATTAGGCAGCTCAGGAAGTTTGGCATGTGCACTAGAGTCTTCAGCTCACTCTACAGCTCGGCTATCAAGAGCATCTTAACTGGAAGCATCACCTGTTGGTTTGGGAACAGCACTGCTATGAAGTGCACAGTCCGGTAAAGGGATGTCAAACATAGTAGAGAGTCAGTGGAGGTGAACTTTCTGGAAAAGGTTCACAGATCCTAACCAGCATAAATGAGATTGTGAAGATGAAAGCAATTTGTGTTTGTACATTATGACAGTCTATGGTTAAAATGAACTATAGGTATGTAGTCGATCCAAATGGTCATTGACCGGACATTACCATAGTCACATAGTCTTTTATGATACTGTAATGTAAATATAAAGGGTATTTTCACAAGAGAACTGCTTGCAAATGATACATAAATGTGTCAGCTATACCTCTGAAAACACAAGTGGATCATCTGAAGCCTATACTGTTATACATATCACTCCCTCCAGAAAAGACACAACACCAAGGTTCTTCAGTTACAAGCACACAATAAAAATCACCCAAACACTGTAGAACCAAACGATAAACATACATGATGGAATATAAATATAAATAAACATACCTCGCTGGCTGCACCCAACCACGAGGGAATGAGTACGTTTGAATAAACACTAATTTGACTAATAAGTCAGTAACATTCTTTTGCAATATATGTGCTGTAATGTGACCTTTCAAACACTTTAACTTTAACTTTTAAACTGTTTTGCCCCTGAAAAACAGAGGGGTGGGGGCATTTAATATTTTAACTCTGAATTTTTATACTTATATACTGGATTTTAAGCACATCATGAACCATCTCTCAGCATTTATTTCTGTAATTCTAACATTTAATTCGACCGCAATAAAGACCATGAATGCTCCCTTTCTTATTAAACTGAGCAGACACAATACATTTGAACTTTTTTACTGAAAAAATGACTAGTAAATCACGGCTGTTAAATGACCGACACTCGGCACTTCTAGGTACCGTATTTTTCGAACCATAAGGCGCACTTAAAATTCTTTAATTTTCTCATAAATCGACAGTGCGCCGTAAAATGCGGTGCGTCTAATGTATGAATTAATTCTGGTTGTGCTTTCTGACGTAGAACCTATTGTAGATGGTACATGGCGCTCATAAATCTATCAAAATGTTTTAGCACGGCCTTGGTAAGTTACGAAGCTTACGGCAACCGTAGTGCGCAGCATCGCGGAGTAATACGGTTTGTGCTTCAGCATTACGGAGTGTGCATTCATTCATTTATTTTCGAAGCGGATTTCAAACACAACGCTATCAGTCACGCAGTACAACATGGACATAGAGCAGCTGCGAGAGAATTCAACATTAACGAATCAATGATACGGAAGTGGAGGAAGCAAGAAGACGCCCTGCGCCAGGTAAAGACCAAACTGAGCTTCCGAGGGAACTTAAGAGTTTTTTTTCATTTAATGTGTCTTATAACCCGGTGCGCTTTATGTATGAAAATATACCTGTTAGCAGCCGATCGTTGATATTGTTTCTTATAATCCGGTGCGCTTTATGGTCCGGAAAAAATACGGTATATGTAGGTCAAGCCGGCATGGAGCTCGTAGTGTTAAGCACAGTACAATCATTTCCATTTCATGTGTCTTCTTGCCAGAGAAAAATAATCAGTTTCCACTTATGCATGTAGCTAATGCAAAGTAAATCCACATTCATGAAAATAAAGGAAATGAAAAACATGTAGACCTCAATACGTCTGGCAGTAAAAGTACACAGGCTAATGCTTTTTTCATTTGACCAGCTGCTTATGGCTGCAACGTCTGGATAAAAAAACAATACAGATTTTTATTTCCTGTCATAATTTGTTTATAATTGTTAAGACCTTGGTTATTAAAGTGCACAGACGTTGATCGCATAGTTGTTAAATGGCGCTTACCTGTAGTTAATATAAGCTGGCCTTATAGCATAGCAGCATAGCACCATGTCTTTTCTACAGTTTTTTTCTGTATAGTTAACTGCTGTTATCCAAATGTACCTCGTTCCTGGAAATGGTTTGGAGAACCATTCAGAATATTCAGAGAAAGGAGTTCTTTATGCAATTCTTATGGGAAAATTTCTACATCACTCTGGCATCAGGCATAACTAGTGATGTGAGCTTAATAGAGTGATGCTAGAAATTTTCAACTCTTCCTCTCTCTCTCATCGTTAGATGTGTCACACCTACAGTAAGAAACATTTACACTGACGTAACCTGCACATGTGTGTGTGTGTGTGTGTGTGTGTGTGTGTGTGTGTGTGTGTGTGTCATAGTTGAGACCTCCTGAATGCAGGTCTCTAATCATCCCGGTGTTTACACCTGAGCCTTGTCTTCATTCCAGCCCTTGATCACATTCAGAACATTTAAACTCCACTTTATGCTATCCATACTTGAGACTTTTAGAAGACTCTGAAAAGACCTTTTTAAAAGCTAAAGTCTGACACCCTTTCACATCTAAAGACTTCACAGAGTTTTCCCATGCTTTTCCCAAGACTGGGGATTTTGCATGGTCACTCATTGTAACTAGGTTCATTTTGAAATTATTTGCCATCATGACCACTTCATCTCACCTCAAGGCCAGATTCCATGGTAGGAAAACCATATATAGAATGTGCATCAGTAAGATGAATTATCTAAGGTTCCCAACTTTTGTTCCCATTCGATGATGACCACCTGTGACCTGCATTTTACATTTTATATCTGTCACACTGTTCTTTATGCAAGGTTTTGTATATGTTTGTTTTTAATAGACTATATTTTGTGTTCTCTTTTAGTCTTTTTTCATGTTTTTCTTTAATAACGTTTCACTGCTATACATTTGCTTTTGTCTTACATAGAATAAATGGAATAAAAAGCATAATTCTTGGAAAATGTGTATTTATTTAACTTTGTATAAGAATGCTGTACAATAGGACCAAGTGGTGCAAAATAGAAGAGTATCTTTAAAGTGCAGTACAAATGCAATGTCACCTCTGCTCAAAATACTGTACCTATTACAGTGAGAACCGTCTAAAAGGCAGATTCATTGCAAAAAATGTGTCATTTTTCTTTTGAAAAGAAATAATTAGTCAACAAAAACAGCACAGTCAGGCGCACAGGCTGTAAAATAAACAAAGCAGCTTCTTAATAGTATCTTAAGATTAGATAATGGAAACACACACATTTCATTATTTAATTTATTACATCACATTTCTATGTTATTTCAATGCTTCAGTTTTACAGTATTTTTCTACCTGCCAGAGATGTTCCTGTACTTGCTTTGCAGCTTCCTGTTTGTTACTGGAGAGAGCTCACCGATTGGTTGTTGACAATGTTTACATCACTATTTGCGTGAACCAAGACTTACGATAATACTAAACATGGTTTATTGTATCGGTACGTCGAGACAAGGAAAAGACTCACATAAGACAGCTATTCTGACCACCTTACACCAACCAATCGAGAAGAGACACCAACACCAAATTAGCCCAAATTAGAAAAAAACTTGTGACAGTATGGAAAAGGAGCAAAGCTGGGCAGTAGATCTCCAGTTTTTCACCTAATGGTTGTGAAAATGATTGAAATGATTGAAAACAGTGTTCCTCAAAGAAAGATTGGAAGAAGGTTGCATATTTCCTCCTCTGCAGTGCATAATATCATACAACAATTCAAGAAATCTGGGAGAACTACACAACGTAAAGAGCAAGACGCAAGACCTGTGACTTCTGATCCCTCGGATGCAACTGCATCAAGAACCATCATTCATCAATAGCTGATAGAACCACATGGGCAAGGGATTACCGGTACTTTATCAAACCTTTATCATGCACAACAATATGGACTTACATTCACAAATGCCACTTAAAATGTTACTGTCCAAAAAAGAAGTCTTTTGTTAACCATTGACTTCTCTGGGCTCGGTGGCATCTGGATGAACCATCACATGGGGTAAATGTGTATTGTGGTCAAACAAATCAGTATTTCAGATCATTTTTGAAGAAATGGGCATCATTATTTATTTTTTTAATTCATTACTAACTCTAAATTGTCTGTGTCCAAACTTATTTTGCAATGTGTTGCAGGTCTGAAATGCAAGAATGGATGTTAATCAAAAAATGAAATGAAGTTGACAAAGTAACTGTAAAGAACACTGCATTAAAAAAATCCATATCCCAACTTTTTCTGATTTGATGTTGTAATAATTATCCTTCAGGTTTCTTTCATTTAATTGTTTCTTGCTGTAAGTTCAAATTTAGCTCCTGAAAGTTCATGTTCCTCCTTCTTCACCTTCCTACCTTGTTTCCTCGTGTTCTTGTATCTTCTGTTCTGTTTTTTTGCATTTGTATGCTTATGTTAGCTTTAGCTCTTTGCGTCTTGTATATAATCTGTGTTCACTGTTAGCATTAGATGTAGATCATGGTGTACATTTGTGTTTACTGTTAGAGGTAGCTTCTGTTGTGTGTATGTGTGTGTTTTGTTTGTGTGCAGTTAGTTGTGTTGTTAGTTTTTTCATTAGTGCGTATGTGTTCCACTCCATCTCACCATGTCTCATGTTGTTAATAAATCCCTCACTATGTCTGCCTATGTACCCCTGTACTTTTTCCGGAGTGTGAGCATGCCAAGAAGGAAGCGTGTATCAGAAGGTGAGGGCATGCAGTGTAACTAGCAAACTTTTTCAATACATATAAAGAAGTTTGTTCTTGTGTATAACAAAATTAAGAATTGAAAAGAAATGATATGTATCTTGTTTGAAAGCAGCCAGTATTTCTTCATCTCACGGTCAATTTCCAAAGTAAACCCAACATCAAACAAGTAGTGTGTATTCTCAGGTAATGTGCTACGCAAGAGTGAAGAAACAAAAGTATTGTAGCTACACCGGTCTAATGAAATAATCGCCACGAGTCATACTGCTGTCCTCTGAAGGTTTATTTTCTCTCTCTCTCTCGGACACCGTGAAAACTATAACAAAACAAAGCATTTGTTCACGATACGCATTTCTCTCAGTTCAATGTCTCTTGAATGCTAGTGTCCAATTAGCAGTTAAGTGGAACAGTTAGCTAGCACAACCACCCAAACAGTACCATATACAAAACTCAAAATAACAGATTAATCTCAAAGCATATGAAAAGGGTTAATCAAAACACACAACATAAACAAATAAAAATGTACCGTTGTGCGCCTTTTTTGACCTTGTGTTAGCTAGGGGGTTTGTATGTAAGATCCCTCTCTGCTGCCCAGGTTAATTCTCTTGCTGCGCCAAGTTAGTTTGGCCCACAATTCCCCAGTTACCCGCGCAAACTAACTAGGGTCACATGACCTATATACTCCATATCGTCATTTTTTAAACCAATCGTTTTTTTAGAATTACTCTTCATTTTTAAAACCTGTTTCTTATGAATTTTTTGCACTTAGAAACTTATGAAATTAAATGACAAGAATTTATAACAATAAATTAACATAAACATTTCAATTACATGTCACTCTGACAGTTACACTCACACAAATTAACAATGATTTATGAGATCCCTTTCAAAAATGAATAAATCTAGTTTAATTTTCAGAACTGTGTATATAAACCCTTAGGACTTTAAAACCTGTACACGTCTTTTTAAAGTTTAGGAACATGTTTAGTTGTTCTCTACAAGTACAAACTAATTTATGAATTGGCCGTTTTCAAGAATGGTTGTATTCATTGCATGCTGCCTGCGAGGCTCTCATGCAATCACACATGTTTAAATGTGATTGCCCAAAACTTTGCTGCCAACTTAGAACCCAGTAGCCATTTGCCCTCAGTTCATTAAGGGTTTGTCCTCTGCCTTGGTGCTGAGTCCTTTCATGGCAGTAGTCTACAATCAGACGCGTGACCTCACCGTCTTTGGGTAGGATTACTGGATGCTTGAGGTCGAGAGGTAAAGAAGCATTCTTTAAACGCCCTCCCACCCTGAGAACACCATCTTGAATTATTGGGTCAAGCTGATGCAACTGATGAGTACTTGGCAGTTTTCCTTGACTCAGTATTTGCATTTTATCTTCAAAGGCATCCTTTTGTGCCAATTTCACAAGTGCAAGACTGGCCTTTCTTCGATCTTCAACATTAAGAGGTTCTATTGCCTTGGTTCTGCTTGCTAAGTGTTGGATACGTGCAATAACATTCAGTGCTGTGTGCCATTTTGAGAATCGTTTGAGTCTGTTTGAGAAATTGTCCTCTTCTGTTACCTTTGTTTAAGTACTTGCGTCACTTTAACTTCAGGATCCCCCACCAGAAGCTGTGGGGCTAACTTTGGTGTGACGATCTCTCTTTCCCACAAGAACTTGGGTCCCGTCAGCCAGTCTGAACTAATCAACTCTGCCACTTTGAGGCCTCTGGAGGAGTGATCGGCTGGATTTTGATCAGTGTTTATATAGTGCCACTAAGCTGGGTCAGTCATTTCTCTGATTCTTTGAACTCGGTTGGCTACGAAAATGTGAAATCTTCAGGCTTCATTGTTAATGTAGCCCAAGACTACCTGTGAATCAGTCCAAAAATACTCCTGATCAATTTGAAGATCCAGCTCCTCCTTTAGCATATTGCTTACTGCTGAGGAGACCACGGCAGCGGGTAACTCTAGCCTTGGTATGGTTACCACCTTTGTGGGAGCAACTCTAGCTTTACCTATGACTAGACAGCAGTGTACTTTGTCTTCACTCACCACTTGAATATACGAACACTGACCATACCCATGCGTGCTCGCATCCGAAATGTTATGCAGTTCTGTTCTCTGGATTTTTCCCATTTTTTCTGCAATGAAGCACCTTGGTATCTGGAACTTCTGAAGATTCTGTAAGTCGCTAAGCCAGCTCTCCCACTGTGCCTTTAACTTTGTGGGCAGAGGTTCGTCCCATCCAATGAATCTTTGACACATTTCCTGCAGTACTTTCTTTCCCAGTAGGATAAAGGGAGCAAGGAAGCCCAGTGGGTCAAACACAGAAGCCACAGTTGAGAGGACTCCCCGCCGTGTTGCAGGTTTTTCATCCAGGGTGACCTTAAAGGAAAAGGTGTCACTGTTAGCACTCCATTTTACTCCCACACATTTTGGACTGGGAGTTCCTCAGAATTCAAGTCTACATCTTGAAATCCACTAGCTCGTTCACTCTCAGGAATTGACTTCAATACTTCTCTGTTGTTGGAGTTGAACTTGTGGAGGTGCAACTTCCCTCTTGCACACACATTTTGTGCATCTCTCACAAGTTTGATGGCTGTGTCAACAGACTCGACGCTAAAAAGCCCATCGTCCACCTAGAAATTCTTTCTGATGAAGTTGGCTGCTGCAGGATACTCTTTTTCGTTCTGGCTCGCAAGATACTTCATTCCATAATTTGCGCAGCCAGGAGAGGACGCTGCTCCAAAAAGATGTGCATTCATTCGATATTCCTTTGGATCTGAATTTGTGTCGCCTTTCTCCCACCACAGAAACCGTAAGTAATCTCTGTCTTCTGGGTTTACGTGAAACCTGTGAAACATTTTTTCCACATCACAGATGACTGCTATTGGATGTTTTCGGAATCTGCAGAAACTCCTGTCAGCCCATTTGTAAGATCAGGTCCAGCTAGTAAGTGATCATTCAAAGCGGTGCCACCATACTTGGCAGAGCAGTCGAACACAACTCTAATTTTATCTGGCTTTCTAGGGTGATAAACCCCTTGGTGTGGTATATACCACACATTTCCCGCCTTGGGTTGGTATTCAGCTCTTTCCGCTTCACCATTCTTGAAGACACCTTCCATAAACTTGAGGTAGTCATCCTTGAATTTGGAATTTTTCTCAACTTTTCCCTTCAGGCGCTTCAGTCGAACTAGGGCCAATTGCTTGTTTTCTGGCAGCTCTGGACGCATCTTAAAGGGAAGGGGCATTTCCACGTGACCATCTGCATTCTGATGTACTGTGTTATTCAGTAATTGCATGAACTGTATATCATCTTGTGATACGCACTTTTCACCAGGATTTGTGTCTTTGAAGTCTGATTCGAGTGCTCTGATAACAGTGGCTGGTGTTAACGGGGGAATCTCTTTGACTGTTACACGATGGCACAGACCTGTCACTTCTGTTGACTTTGCGGCCTGTGGTGAGCTGCCAACAATGCTCCAACCCAGGTCAGTCTTGATGGCGTATGGCTCGTCATCTCCTCCAGTGATAACTTGACGTGGAGCCAATGCTCTGGAACAGTCCTAACCAATCAGGAGACCGACCTCACAGTCCATCAGTTTTGGCAGTTCCTGGGCTATTCTATTCAGATGTCTCCATCTTTTGGCAGTTTTAGGAGTAGGAATGTGAGAACGTTCAAGTGGGATGAAGTCCCTGGTGTAGGCAGGTGGCAAGTTAATAAAGCATGGAGAGGAAAACCCTCTAACTCTAAGTCCACTTACTCTCTCACGCTGAACAATGGAATCTCTTCCCATCATAGTGGTGAGCTTTAATTTAACTGGCTCTAAACCTGCACCCATCTTCTCACATACCTCCTTGTCTACAAATGTGTTGCTACTCTGGGTATCTAGTAAAGCGTAAACTAAAGTTTCTGTTTCAGGAAAGGTATTTGTGTAAATCCACACAGGAGCTATCATGGATGTGCTCCCACCATCACATCTGTCAAGACAGCAAGAAAGTGAAGATGAGTTCTCTGGAACTTGCCTAGCAGAAGATGTGTTCGCAGTGATAGAAGAGCGGTCTTCGTGAAGTGGAGTTGGATGATGTTTCTTACATATGCTACAAGTAGCTTTATTCTTGCATCCTTTGAAATGTGTCCTTCCTAAGACAGCCCAAGCACCATTTTGTTTTTAATATTGTCAAAGATAAAGGCTTCTCTTGTCTTTCATAGACTGTTGGCAAACGTCTGCATTGTGGATTTAGAATGGCTTTCTCCAACAACACTGTGCCATGGTTTCATTAGCTTGTATTTGCAGTTTCTAGTTTTTCCATTTGTCATGAACGCATTAGCCTTTGGGCGATTGTGTCTTCTACCAGGCTTTCCTCCGTATGCTTCAGTGCCCAGAAAGGATGTCACAGGATTGCATGCAAAATTCAGCTTCTTGTGCCATGAAATTCAGCAAAACTCTTTGGGTGAAATTGGGGGGGCCCTTTTTGACGCAAGGCACTTTGGACATGACGATTCCAGCGAGTTTTTTCTTTTTGAGGTCACCAGTCAGGTATTTTGATGGAGCATTCTTTGATTCTCTTCACAGTTCATTTAACACCTGAAAAGCCCTTTGATATTGAGCCTTAGCCCATTGCTACAGGCAGTAGGGAAATCCTGAACTGTCTCAGTTTAACTGACTCCCTTGGACCAATTTTTGGCCAGTTGTTTAATTTTTCTCTAAATGCACGTTGAATTACAAATGGGTGACCATAGCGAGTGTTTAAAGCTTCCCATGCTTGGTCGTAGGCTTCATCATCCTTTCTGTAGAAGCTGCCTTCTAAAACGGATCTTGCCTCACCGCTAATGTATTTCTGTAGGTAGAACAACCTGTCAGCTGGACTTGTGCATCTCCGTTCTATTAATGTCTTGAAACTTGTGCTCCACTCTAAGAACTTGAGTGGGTCTCCATAGAAGACGAAAGGCTCAGGTGCAGGAAGTCTGGTAAGAACTAGTGTGTCATGTAGGACTTGTGCTAATGATGCTTCATTGTTGTTATGGGCTGTTTGTTCAATGTCATCGTTCTTCCATGTTTGTTCCCTTTTAATTTCTTTATAGGGTATTTGAGGACAATTAGCCACCTTATCGTGCACTGTTCTACTTTCATCACAGTCCTGATCTAAGTTAGAGTATGCTTTAAGCCTGGCAGCTAGAACTTGGAGATCCATCTGACTTTCTAGTCTCTTTAGTTCTTGCCTTTGTGTAGATATGGTCTCCTCCATTTTTATTTCAGCCCTTTTTGCGGCAAACTGTGCAGCACACTCTGCTCGTTTTGCTGCAATGCTCTGCTGTTCTGATAAGTGAGAGTGGATGCTACCATCAGTGGACCTGGAGATTGTAGTCCCAAATATGGATTGGGCATATTCTCTATCGAGCACTTCATGAAGCCTTGTGTTTTCTGCTTTAGCATCAAAGTTTTCTAGCCCCACTTCACTCATCCGTATTTTCATAAGCCTCATCAAATCTCCTGTCACTGCTATGCAGGAATCCATTCTCCTTCTAACCTCAGGTGAAGGTGCAAGTTGAGTTCGTATATTTTCATACAACTCTTTCAATTTTGTCTCTAGCCCTTCAATATCATCCATCATTTCACATAAGTCATGGTCAGCGCACTCATCCTTAAGTTTGTTTCGTGAAGCTCTAACTTGCTCTTTCCAGCGTTCATTCAGCTTGATGAACTTACTCTCCCTTTGAAAGGCCTCTTGTTCCTTTAATTCTAGCATTTTGGTGGTATACTTTCGCTCACGTAAGATTTTCTGAGTTCACCAGACCCTGGGGCTGTGTGGGCAGGCTTCACCGTTACTTCTAGGTTAGATTGGCTATCACCTATGAATGACTCTATTCTCTCATGTTCAGCATCATCACGTTGTGCCTTTAACTGTTCATTAACTTCACCCCTTTCTAAACTTTCTTCATGAGTTGACATTGTACGATTTTTTCAGAAAGAACTGCTTTTTACATATAACCTTAGCAATTATATAATTGTCTGTACAACTCAGTAAATAACTCAAATATACCCCTTAATGCACTTCAACATGCATGCGAACCATTAAATCAAAGTACAATCACAATATGCACAATAATCACACACTCATAAAGCAGAAATGACAATTAGACTCTACTGATATATTAATTACTTTTCTCATAAATAAATCAATATTAGCCCTTTTTTTTCTCTCAATTTTGCTAAGTTCCTTAAACTTGTAGAAGGAGCACAGTCAAACCTGACGCCGAGCGCAGGGCAGCACTGTCCTGCCTGCAGAAGTTACTGTGCTGAAACTGGCGCTGCACACTGAAGCCTATGGCGAGGACCTCTGTGGGGCTATAGCCTTCGTTGGGGAAAGTTGCCCTGGTGCAAGTGACGTTTCAGGAGTTTTTCTCTTGAATTGGTGACCACTCTGCGCGCCGCTTTCTCGGCCACGCGCTGTTCCAACGGCCGCGATGCTCGCTCCTCCGCGGGCACGCGCGCTGTATTCTCCGCAGCGATGCTCGCTCCTCCGCGGGCACGCGCACTGGACTCTGGGCCGCGATGCTCGCTCCTCCGCGGGCACGCGCACTGGACTCTGGGCCGCGATGCTCGCTCCTCCGCGGGCACGCGCACTGACTCGGGCCCGCGGATGGCGGTACGTTTTCACTGTGACTACACGGGGTCAATGAATAATCGCCAGAGTCATTACTGCTGTCATTGAAGGTTTATTTTCTCTCTCTTCTACGGACCCCGTGAAACTATAACAAAACAAAAGCATTTGTTCCCGATACGCCTTTCTCCTCAGTTTCCAATGTCTCTTGAGCTAGGTCAGTAGCAGTCGTTAGCTGGTGGAAACAAGTTAGTAGCACAACAGTACCATCTTACAACTCAAAATACACAAGATAATCTCAAAGCATATGAAAAAGGTACATCAACACACAACATAAACAAATAAAACATTTACCGTGTGCGCCTTTAGACCTTTTGTGTCGGTTAGCTAGGGGGAGGGTGTTGTTAAGATACATATCTGCTGCCAGGTTAATTCTCTTGCTGACGCCAAGGTAGTTTCTGGCCACATTCCCCAGTTACCCGCCGCAAACTAACTAGGGTCACATGACCTATTATACTCCATATAGTCATTTTTTAACCAATCGTTATTTTAGAATTTACTCTCATTTTTAAACCTGTTCTTATTAATTTTTTGCACTTAAGAAACTTATGAAATTAAATGACAATGAATTTATAACAATAAATAAAAATAAACATTTCAATATACATGTCACTCTGACAGTTACAAGTATGCAGGTCACTATGGCATGATGACACATGATGGCTCCAAAGAGTGGCCTGAACTTGATGCCTACTGAGGTTTCCTTTCAATTAAAATGCTGCCAGGTGAGGCCATGTCCTTCTAGAACTGGCTTCACGTTAGACGATAAGGGTTTGAGTGAAGTGTGTGTGTGTGTGTGTGTGTGTGTGTGTGTGTTCCTGTACTGACCAGCACTCTCTCTAGACAGACAGAAGTCAACAGAGTTGTTGCTATGGTAGCAGAGGTGAAGCACTGTGGGGCTAGATTTTGTGTGTGTGTGTGTGTGTGTGTGTGTGTGTGAAGATCGATGCATGACTACACTCCCCTTCTCTCACCCTGCCTGATCTCAGAGTCTATAAATCCCAGTGATGAAGATACTGGTCAAAACAGAGCTGGTCAGAACACACAATACATGACATAAACAACATTGAGACAGACACACACACACACACACATACACACATTCTTGGTAAACATAATGATTATTGTAGCTTATTAATACTACAACTATACCTAACCTTAACCACAGAACCCAAAAGGAAAACCTTTGCCTTTTCCCCCCAAATAAAATGTGCAGTTTTTGTGAAAATGCAGTTTTTTTTGTGGGGAGCAGCAAAATGTCCTCAATGTCAGGTTTTTATCATTGTGTAGCCATCTGGTCCTCACAGTGATACATAAGCTTGGCCAACACACACACACACACACACACACACACACACACAATTACCTTTGATTGAAACAATTTTGCTTTCACAGTTGTTGTGGCAGGTAAGTGAGTGGGCTGGAGGGGTAAAGGACAGAGGGAGGAAGAGAAGGGAGACAAATGGATGGATGATTTAAGAATAGGGAAGAATGATAGTCGGGTACATGAATGGATTGATGGACGCCATGACAAAATATCCCTCAGCCACAAATACCCCCTAGTCCACTTACCCCCAGCTACAAACATTCACCGACATTCACAAACACCATTAAACATCCATAAATATCCCTCAACATGCACAAACATCCCTACAACACCCACAGACATCACATCCATATCTCTAAACACCCCTTCAATATCCCCAAACTCCCCTTCAATATCTCCAAACATCCCAAAATATCCCAACACATCCCTGGCACCTTCAGAAATAACCTCTCATAGAGAAACAACATAAATTATCCTTAAACATCCATACACATCCCAACTTGAACATCAATGTGAACAAATAAACTCTAATATCCAACAATGGCTCACAGCGTCCACAAATACACCAGGGATCCTAAACCCAGAGGCAGGTGTAGTAGCAAAATAAAAGTACATTCACGTAAAAAAGTACTCATCCAGATAATTACATATATGAAAGTCATAAATGTCTTGTAATAAATGTACTTAAGTACTGAGTGTAAGACAGAGTGGCAGCAGACCCTAGAGTGAGGGGAGGAAAGAGTGTATGTGACAACATAACCATGCTAGAAGTGACAGGATCAGCAAACACCCAAGGCTTAGGAAGCCAACAGGTAACTGGGCACGGCTATTTCAATGATAGGTAAGAAAGCAGTGAAACCCTAGCTGAGTAGACGGCTGCTACAGAATGACAAGCTTGGAGTAAAACCCAATGTTTGAAATGTTTCTGTTCTGTTCGTGTTTCTGGTAAGTGTAGTTCATGTTTATGTTTAATATAGTTTGTTCCTGTATAGTTATTTATTCATTTAATTTCTTTTCCGCTTAATTCTTTTAATTAAGCGGAGGGCACAAGGCAAGAACAACCCTAGACACGGCACCAATCCATTGTAGGGCACACCAATTAACCTAACACGCATGTCTTTGGACTGTGGGAGGAAGCCGGAGTTCCCGAAGTAAACACAAAAAGGACCCAGACCGCTCTACCTTGGGATTGAACCCATGACCTTCATGCTTTGAGGTAACAGTACTACTCACCGAGCCTCTATGCCACCCTTAGTATAGTCACTGTTTCTGTATAGTGTAGTTCATGGTTCCATTTTTGTTTAGTGTATGTAGTAGGTGTTTCTGTTTAAAACAGTTTTTGTTTCTCTTTCTGTTCAGTATAATGTTTCTGTTTCTGTTTAGTTCATGTTTATGTTTCTGTAGTTAGTGTTTCTGCTTAATACAGTCAATGTTTATGCTTCTGATTAGTATTGTTCATGTTTATGTTTCGGTTTAGTATAGTTAGTGTTTCTGTTTAGTGTAGTTTGTGTTTCTGTTTAATAAAGTTAGTGTTTCTGTTTCTGCATAGTGTAATAGGTGTTTCTGTTTAATATAGATAATGTTTCTATTTCTAATTTAGTAAAGTTTGTGTTTATATTTAGTATAGTTAGTGTTTCTGTTTCTGTTTAATTCAGTTTATGTTTCTGTGTACTATAGTTAGTGTTTCTATTTCTGTTTAGTATAGTCAGTGTTTCTATTTATATTTAATATTTCATGTTTGTGTTTCTGTTTAGTATAATTTGTGTTTATATTTCTATTTAGTGTTTTTTGGGTTTCTGTTTAGTATAGTTAGTGTTTTTGTTTTGTGTAGGTAGTGTTCTGTTTCTGTTTAGTTTAATGTTTCTGTTTACTTCATGTTTATGTTTGTGTAGTTAGTGTTTCTGCTTAATACAGTTAATGTTTCTGCTTCTGATTAGAATAGTTCGTGTTTATGTTTCGGTTTAGTGTAGTTTGTGTTTCTGTTCAATACAGTTAGTGTTTCTATTTCCGTTTAATAAAGTTAGTGTTTCTGTTTAGTGTAATAGATGTTTCTCTTTAATATAGTTAATGTTTCTATTTCTAATGCGTAAAGTTTGTGTTTATATTTGGTATAGTTAGTGTTTCTGTTTAGTACAGTTAGTGTTTCTATTTCTTTTTAGTATAGTCAGTGTATCTATTTCTATTTAATATTTAATGTTTGTGTTGCTGTTTAGTGTAGTTTGTGTTTTTGTTAAGTGTAGTTTTTCTGTTTAGTATGTATGTTTAGTGTAACGCTGAATGGAAACTGGAGACAAACGCAGGCACTGGTAGCAACAACAAAGGGTATTTCTTACGAAAAGGAGAGACAAGAAGCAGAGAGGACGGGAAAGGGAGCGTGGACACAAAGAGGGAACCAAGGGAATCGGCGAGGTACTGAGAGCAGGTGAGGCCTAAATAGGGTGTGGGATTGATAACAGGTGTGCATAGTCAGAAGACTGGAGAGGAGGAGCGTTCCAGCACGCGGGCGTTGCGAACCTCGCCGCTAGGGGGCGTGACATTTAGTATTCTGTTTGGTATAGGTAGTGTTTCGGTTCAGTGCAGCTCTATTTCTGTTTAGTATAGTTTGTGTTTATGTTTCTGTTTAATATAGTTAGTGTTTTGTTTATGCTTAGTGTAGTTCATGTTTCTATTTCTTTTTAAGTGTAGTTCGTGTTTCTGTTTAGTATAGTTAGTGTTTTTGTTTTGTTTGTTCTGTTTCTGTTTAATATAATGTTTCAGTTTCTGTTGTAGTGTTTTCGTTTAGTGTAGTGTTTCTCTTTATTACAGTTGATTTTTTGAAAAGTATAACTTTTTTATTTTCTGTTTATATTTATTTACATGTGACTTTGACCTCCACTGTTACAGATGCAGATTTTTGCAGATTATTATTTTTTTGTCAACTAAAGTATATTTAACATTATCTACCCAATATACTAATATGCACACACATATGGGTTTTAAGTAATGTATTCTTAACTGATATGTGTAGCACTGCAGGGCAGGTTCACTTCTTTTTTATCTGCATCATCTGTTTTATATTGAAGGTTATTTAGAGAAATTAGAGAGGAAAAAGAAAACGCACACCATTAAACTACACCTTCACTTTTTCTTGAAAAACATGTTCATCTCCTCTGCTCTACCTGTCTGAACATCTTTACCCCTCAAAAACAAATGTAGCATCTGTCATCCTGACAAATCTCGTCTGGGAGAGGAAGGAGAGTGTGAGCAAGTGTGAGAGTGAGTGTGTGAGTGAGGATGTATGAGCCCGGGCGGTTTCTCTCACAGTGAGAACCAGACATTCAGCCTCGTCAAAATGATGAAACTTTCTGTTGTGACTTCAATCCCGGCATGAAACAAGTAGAAGCGCAGGAAGAAAGGGACTGTGTGTGTGTGTGTGTGTCTGTACAGCATGAAATTTGGCAAATGGCCAAGCACACAGAGACACATGATTATTTGTGACCGTATTTAGAAGCGCATTGACTTCTGAGGTCATTTTGCTGGTCTGCAAGTTAACAGGCTTACACTTGTGAGGGAAAAAAGTACAATTTTGGCTCTTTGTCTGTTTCTAAATCTTACACACATTCCTCACAGAACTAATCCAAATGCTCCCCTATTCGTATATGTATCCATTTCCTGTCTTTTGTATTCGTCTTTTCATACTAGAACTCTGGCACTAATTAAGAAGGCGTATAGCCAGAATGCTGCATCCACAAAGATCAATAAAAACCCCATACACCCAAACATTCATTTGTAAAAGCAGTTGAATAACAGCTACAGTGTTGTGCGTGAAAGAATGTGAAGCAATTAGAATTTTCTTTATTTCTGTATAAATCTAAAGTAGAATTTAATCAGAGCATCACAGAATTCTTAAAAGTAGATAAAGAAGACATAATAAAACAAATGAGCTGATCCAATAAAAAAAGATTCAATATTACATTAAAAAAATGTGCTTTTTCAAAGATGTGGTATTCAGATGTGAGTGGGCCACCTCTTGTGTTAAAAAGATGAAGAAAAAAAGAAAAACAACAACAAAAAAAACATATATATATATATATAATTCCGATTTATACATAAAAAAAAATATATATTAAAATTTTAAAATATACATTAAAATCTAAAACAAAATTAAACAAATTTAAAACACATGTGTGTATATATATATATATATATATATATATATATATATATATGACATTTGTTGATATTAATCACTCTGGCTCCGACAGGTTGTGTACAAATGGAGAAAATTCAGGACCTTTGTTCTCCTCCCCAGGAGTGGTTGACCAACAAAGACCACTCAAAGAGCAAAGCATGCAATAGTCCACAAGGTAACAAAAGGAACCCAGTGTGACTTCTAAGCAATTAAAGGCCTCTCTCACATGGGCTAATGTTACTGTTCATGACTCCACCATCAAGAGAATGCTGAACAACAATGGTGTGCATTGGCAGGGTTGCAAGGAGAAAGCCACTGCTTTCCAAAAAGAACATTGCTTCCTGTCTGTAGTTTGTTAATCATCATGTCGATAAGCAAGAAGGCTAAACCGCAACATGTAGGAGTGTTCCACAGTTAATGGAAATAGTTAATTGCAGGTTAGTACAGCATTGTGGCCACAGTAGATACTGAAAAGGTTGACATACGTTGGCGTATTCACAGATGTAATATTGGATTATTTTCCTCAATAAATAAATGAGCAAGTACAGTGCAACCTCGGAATTCGATCAAGCTTCTGATTTGTTTAATGTCAGGATCAAATTTCTCCATAAGAAGGAATGTAAATAGGATTAATCCATTCCCGACCCCCAAATGACTGTTTTTGTACCCCTATATTTGTATGTAACTAATTACTAAATGCATGAATAAAGCAATTAAATGTAATAGAATGCATAACATCAATAATGAAATAACATAAGTGAAATATTGTATAAAGACATGAAATCAGTGAAAATAAAGTGAAACTCTACTTTAGCGCTGAGGTGAAGACAGTTGTCACCTCTTACCATTGGGACAGCGATGCCGAGACTGAGTGAGTGTCTGAAATCGCACTGATATAATATACTGTACATAACACAATAATTAAAAAAGTATATTAAACATAATATGCCAATGATCGTGGCCTAGTTCTTCTTCTTCTTTTGGATTTTATAGTGATTGCCATACCCTATTTGTGCATTACTGATTGTGCCACCAACTAGGCTGGATTACGTGCATCGTGGTTGGATGATTACGCCATTAAGTGTTCTATTTAGAGTGCTTATGTTCGAAGTTCGAATGGGTTCTCTTCACTTACTTTTAGGATTTGTGTGAAAATAAGATGTTTTACTTCATATTTATGTAGAAATATAGACATTTCTAAAGGGCTCACAAACTTTCAAGCACCACTTTGTGCAAATATAATTAAAATATATATGAACAATTTTGCCTATCTATCCATCAATCTATCTATCCAACTTCCCACTCAACCATCCATACATCCTCTGTCCATTCTACCAGCCATTCATCCAAACTTCTTACCATTAATCCACCGATCCTGAACTGAACTTTCTGCATACGCACCAATCTATACATTCATCCATTCATCCATCCTCGTTGCCATCTATTATTCCATCCATCCACCCATCATAATATGTGGTGGCCTGGTGGTTAAGGTACTGGACTATGGACCAGAAAGTCCAGGGTTGAAAATCCACCTCTGCCAGGCTGCCATTGTTGCGTCCTTGAGCAAGACCCTTAACCCACAATTGTTTGGATTGTAAGACTGTATTGAACAAAAATAACACAGCAAGCAAAAGGTGAATGCTTTACTTAAAGAATGAGAATGGTTTCATACAACACAATCAAAAATTAAACATTTAATAATAATAATAATAATAATAATAATAATAATAATAACACCTTCATTGCTTTCTTAACACTCTCCAGTATAATTATATGTGTATCTCTCTATCATGTCTTTATATCTCCTACACTGCAATGGGGCAAAAAAGTATTTAGTCAGTCACTGATTGTGCAAGTTCTCCAACTTAGGAAGATGAGAGGGGTCTGTAATTTTCAACATATTTACACATCAACTATGAGAGAAAAATGAGAAAAAAAATCCAGGAAATCACATTGTAGGATTTCTAAAGAATTTAATTGTAAATTATGGTGGAAAATAAGTATTTGGTCAATAACAAAAGTTCAACGCAATACTGGCAATGACAGAGGTCAAACGTTTCCTGTAAGTCTTCACTAGGTTTGCACACACTGTAGCTGGTATTTTGGCCCATTCCTCCATGCAGAGCTCCTCTAGAGCAGTGATGTTTTGGGGCAACACGGACTTTCAACTCCCTCCACAAATTGTCTATGGGGTTGAGGACTGGAGACTGGCTAGACCACTCCAGGACCTTGAAATGCTTTTTACGGAGCCACTCCTTCGTTGCCCGAGCGGTGTGTTTGGGATCATTGTCATGCTGGAAGACCCAGCCATGTTCCATCTTCAATGCTCTCACTGATGGAAGGAGGTCTTAGCTTAAAATCTCACGATACATGGCCCCATTCATTCTTCCCTTAACAGGATCAGTTGTCCTGTCCCATTTGCAGTAAAACCAGCCCAAAAAGCAGGATGTTTCCACCCCCATGCTTCACATAGGTATGGTGTTTTCGGCTGCTGCAACTCAGCATTCTTTTCCTCCAAACACGACGGTTGAGTTTTACCAAAAAGTTCTATTTTGGTTTCATTCGAACACATGATATTCTCCCAAATGATCGTCTGGATCATCCATCTACTCTCTGGCAAACTTCAGATGGGCCTGGACATGTAACTGGCTTAAGCAGGGGGGACACGCCTGGCACTGCCAGGATCTGGAGTTCCTTTAGGGTAGTGTGTTATGATTGTAGTCTTTTGTTTACTTTGCGTAACTTACTTTGAGTTTAATCGCAGGTGCATTCATCAGGTCCCTCTGTGTAGTTCTGGGATTTTTGCTCACCGTTCTCATGATCATTTTGACCCCATGGGATCTTGATCCCAGATCGAGGGAGATTGTAAGTGGTCTTGTATGTCTTCCATTTTCTTACAATTGCTCCCACAATTGATTCATTCACACCAACCTGCTTGCCTATTGTAGATTCCCTCTTCCCAGCCAGGTGGGCGTCTGCAATTTTCTTCCTGGTGTCCTTTGACAGCTCTTTGGTCTTGGCCATGGTTGAGTTTGGAGTCTGACTGTTTGAGGCTGTGGACAGTTGTCTTTTATACAGATAACGAGGTCAAACAGGTGCCATTAATACAGGTAACGAATGGAGGACAGAAGAGCTTCTTAAAGAAGAAGTTACAGGTCTGTGAGAGTCAGAAATCTTGCTTGTTTGTGGGTGACCAAATACTTGTTTTACAGCATGATTTACAATTAAATTCTTAAAAAATCCTACAATGTGATTTCCTGGATTTTTTTTTGTCATTTTGACTCTCATAGTAGAAGTGTACCTATGGTGAAAATTACAGACCTCTCTCATCTTTCTCAGTAGGAGAACTTGCACAATCAGTGGCTGACTAAATACGTTTTTGTCCCACTGTATTCTGTAATATACGATATATCATATATACATACTGGCAAGACATTTTTTGCCAAACAGGTAACGTTCGGAGCAACGTGCGCTTTTTGCCATAACTATAGTTGCCATACACCACTATACAGAGTGTTAGGGCTCATGAATAGTACTGACATGTTTACCAATCAGTATGATAGAGACCTAGACGGTAGTGCCACTTGGAGTTAATCTGTTCTTTAGCATCAATTAAAATAACTAATTAGATAGCTATTTCTATTATACAGTTTATTAGGTATACCAATGTAGTAATTAACAAACTGGCAACACGAGGTAAATATAGAATGTAATTTTAGATTCTAATTGATGGTGAATAAAATATTAGTTATTAATAAGCTGTATTATTTTTGAAACATGACCTCTGATGACTCTGCTATTGCCGAGCATGGGAAGGGCTTTTGGAGCTATATTTGCATCAGTAGACTGAAAATTGAAAATATTTGGTATCTTCAACCTACACTACAGGTGGAATGTGGTGTCCTACCAGTTAAGGTACTGGACTATGGATTAGTAGGGTTCAAGTCCCACCTCTGCCAAGCAAGAACCTTAACCCACAATTGCTTGGATTATTAGACTGTATCAATTGTAAGTCGCTCTGGGTAAAGGCGTCTGCTAAATGACATAAATGTAAATGTAATTTAAATGTACTATGATTGGTAAATAATAAAAGGGCTAAAGACTCCGTGTTTCTGCCATACACCCACACGAAATGCCAGAAGCAAAAAGCATGTGCGAGGTGTTTATTTAATAAATCTTAACATTTCACAAGCTAAAGGTTAAATACCCGATGTCATGCAAATAGACTGCACAAGGTCTTTTTGAAATGACATTATCAGTGACAAGGAAAACATTTGTTAATGAGCATGAATATCCCTTTTAACATCAATTAACATCTCTCAGTATAGATCTTCCTTTTGTATTGATCTGGTATAATTATAGCATTCTGCTGTTATGTTATTACTGGATCCTAACACTTAGATTGGCAAATAAATAATTAGACAAAGCATTGCACAACTGGTATGCTTATTGTAGGGAAGGCTATTATCAGTATTGACAGGGTTATAGAATATAGTCTAACAATTACATAATAAATATAAAATGCCCATATCCACTGGTAACCGAGCAATAATAAGGAAAGTTAAAAGGCCATAATGACTCTGTCTAGAAGAGGAATCAAATCTGTTTTTCCCTCTGCAAAAATAGCTAAAAACTGGTCAGTGTCTGCTCTTCCAGTAGGACAATGATCCAAAAAATTCACACACAAATGCCTCAGTGGGCACTGAATTAAGTACATATGACTGTACTTTTAAAGAAAATAGTGCTGACATTTTACCAGATAATTATGTAGACCAGCTTGGTGTTATGTTACATTTTAGATGTCATCCATTAACATTAATTAATCCCAAAAAGTCCCTCAATAAACAAAATATGCCCTCCTTGGATCTCCAATTTGGGTATTACACTACTGTGCAAAAGTCTTAGGCCACCATTAGTTTAGATATACCATTGTTTGGTTACACCAATACACCATTGCAATGGTGTAATGACCATATATCATTATGTCTCTGTCTCTTTATTAGTATTTAACCAGAAAATAAAATCTGACTGCTTCATCGGGATGGCAAGTTGACTCTTCTAAGTCTGAAGAAGTTTGATCAGGAATGGTCTTTTTGGAAGTGTAGCAACAAAGAGCCCTCTTGGAAGGGGAACAGGGTGAAAATTCTAACATATGTTAAGCTTACAAAGATTGGAATGTAAAATCAGCTAAATCAATGGAGTGGCAAATCAACAAAACATCAAATCTAATAGCCACCTTTTGCACAGTACTGTACACATATATATATATATATATATATATATATATATATATATATATATATATTCCCATTTATACATGAAAAATATTTAAGCAATTAATATTTCAGATTATTTTCTGAATAACTCTCTTTGTTCTCAAAGGTGGTAGCTCATAATTATGAATGCTATTTTTTTGTGTAATCATTTGAAAATGTGTATTCATTTGGAATGACACCTTATTCAGAGTTTTACCTTGGGTTCTCATAAAAGCATATCTCAGTTCTTCCTACTGCTTATCTGGATGTCTGTTTGCTCACTTGATGGTAAACATATTGTAAAATGTACTGCTGCTACACAACTGTGCACTGGGTATCCTGTGCTTTTGGACATTACATGCAAAAATGTTGAGGTGAATAGGGTGTGGTTCGGGAACTGTGTGTGGTCTAACGCTGGAAGTCATGTACATGTTCTGTTTCAGTTCTATCTCTCATCTGGCTCTTCTTTTGCCTCTCCCTTCTTGTCATTAGATCTCTGGGGCGGCGAATGACGCGTTTATTTCTTCATATGGTGTAATGTGTCACCCATTTTTTTCTCTATCTCCCCTCCTTTTTTCAATTTCGCTCAAATTTAGATTTGCACATCAAGGCAGGGATGAAATCAAAGGGCTGCTGCGGCTTTGAACCTTCCTGATGAAGAGATGAAAAGAGCAGGACTCACCTCTCCACATCACATCAGTCCATCTTCCTCTGGATGAAAGCCATCTCTGTCTCTCTGTCTGTCTCTCTCTCTCTCTCTCTCTCTCTCTCTCTCACCCTAATATTCCTATCCACCTGTTGATATATGTCCGTGAGAAAGTCTGAATGGTAAAATCTGCCATATGAAATGTGCCTGAGGCAGTAAATAAGTATATACGCTAAATGGCTATGTCAGAAATCACCTTCTGGCTACTCTTTATTGCAGATGTTTATTTGCTTGGGATCATTGCTGTAATGTAAGTGATGTAGGAATATGCAGTATACCCACTAAAAAACACTATAATTTTAGTATAGCCACAAAAAACGAACAGTGATAAGCAATGGGCATTACAGCAGTTCCATATACAATTCTGACACAATGCACAAGCTCTGACAAATAAAACATTTAACTCTAAGGTACATTTTACAAATGCATGTCTCATGGGAATGGCAACAAACTACTTATAGGAATGCTTTCACCTGAAAAATGAGTTAAACTATTGCAAATGGTTGTTGCGGTAGAATACAATGTTTAGAATTTGTTTAAGTCACTGTGGATATGTACATGTATGTCTGCAGAATACTGTAAATGTAACTGGGAAAATAGGACAGCTGACTTGGGTTCACTTCTTTTTAGACTTGGGAAGTAGGCCTACACACAGGTTCCCATTTGTCAATATAATATGAAAATGAAAAATAATGGTTACAATACAGGATGCTAGACAAACAATACTGGGAATCAAACAAGCAGTCTGTCAAAGTCTCAAGTTTCAAGTTTCAAGTCATTGACAACTGTGCATTGATTGTCATGTTTATTGTGCGGCCTAGGTGCTATATAAGAAAAGAAAAGTTAGAAACAGCTATAAGAATAAGGAAAAATTATATATTCAAAATATACATTCAAATATACATGGCAAGAACCAAAATATACATTCTAGAATGGTAATACAACACATAAGAATTAATTAGAAGAACACTGATGATCATAAAAAGTGGTTATACAACAGCTGCTCAGAACTTGTTACAGATATTCCAAGGACAGTTCTTAAAATATTGTCTATGTACTTAACATGTAATTCATTCATGCATTGACTTTATTATCCGCTTAGTCCTGGACAGGGTTGTGGGAGAGCCAGTGTCTAGCCAGCGACATAAGTCGCAAGGCAGGAACAACCCTAGATAGGGCACCAATCAATCGTAGTGCGCACACTCACACACTCCTACACACACTCACACACTAGAGCCACTTTAGCACAATCAAATAACCATAAAGCATGTGCTTGGACTGTAGAAGGAAACCCAGAGTACCAATCCACCCAGAGTAAACTCAGATTTGGGGAAGACATGCAAACTCCACACAGAGAGGACCCAGACTCACCTGGGATCGCACTCAGGACCTTCTGGCACAGCTGTTACAGAGAAAAGCAGCACTGATATAGATGTTGTTGTATAGAATTGTTCAAAGGAAGAATCAAGTGGCGAAAGTCTACTGAAATTATGGTACACCATAACTTCATCAAAAGCTTATGAATTATTTAGAACAGTAGCAAATGAGTGGAAGTATGGGCTAAGATTAAGAGGGCGTCACTCATATGCAACAGCATTACTGATGTTATTAAGGTGGACCTACTAGATACACCTGTTCAATCGCTCATTAACATAGATATCTAATCAGCCAATCACATGGCAGCAACTCAATGCATGTAGGTATGCAGACATGGTCAAGACGACATGCTGAAGTTTAAATCAGAATGAAGAAGAATACTGATTTAAGTGGCATGTGGCATGGGTATTGGTGCTAGACATGCTGGTCTTAGTATTTTAGAAACTGCTGAACTACTGGGATTTTCTCGCACAGCCATCTCTAGGGTTTACAGAGAATGGCTCTAAAAAGAGAAAATATCTAGTGAGGGCAGTTCTCTGGGCAAAAATGCCTTGTTGGTAACAGATGGCAGTGGAGAATGGCCAGGCTGGGTCAAGCTGATTGAAAGGCAACAGTAACTCAAATAGCCACTTGTTACAACCGAGGTATATAGAAGACTGGAAAAATGAGTCTCGATTTCTGAAAGATTTGGCATAACCAACATGAAAGCATGGATCCATCCTAACTTGTATCAATGTCTCAGGCTGATGGTGGGGACGTAATGGTGTGGGGGATATTTTCTAGTTTGGATTGAATTGGTATGCATATTTTAGGGTGGCTTAACATTATTTGGATTGGAAGTTAAGTAAAGCTTAGGCATGAAAACAGCAATCTGAAGAAATTGCATCAAAACAAATGGTTTTTTGGCGTGCTATTAATGGTCAAGAACCTTCAGAAAAAATCAAGCTAAAAGAATCAAAACAATTTACACTTTCGTCATGTCACACTGTTAGATGATTATACTATATTATCTTTCTATCTTTCTTCTTCACCTCATCTATTGTGTGTCTCACCAGCTCTTCTCTATTCTCACAGTCTCATCTTTTTTATCTTATTAAATCCACATGTACTTTTGGCCCTGGCTGCTTTCTCTGGCATCTACATTGTTCCATCTTCTATTTTTGTAGTGTCTTTTCCAACGAAAGCGTTCATGGATGGCACGCTCAACACACCTGCCTTCACCTGCTAAATAACACCTCATCTTTTCTGTTAAATGTCACTGAATGCAAGGATGATTCTACAGTGACCCCAGAAGTGTTTCAGGCTGGTCGGGTATCCATCCTACCAGTCAAATATTTCCATTTAGATGTTTAACCTTTACTATCAAAAGACGGTCAGGAATGCAGCATTTAAAGTAAACCTGTTATTATATTTCAGTCTTTTTAACACTCTTAAATGACTTTAAAACACTGAGCTGAGGGTTCTAGGTAGTCCCGTGTCTTATCACAACATCACCAGTAACACTGGCTTCTCAAGTGTTCAGTGCAGAAACTTCATTAGGAACCTACAGTTATTGATTTATTCACAGCTGACCTTCATGGACCACACAGCTTCGATCTCACATTTGTGCTCATATGCCCTGTATAAAACTAGAACGATGAGGTCATACATGTGGGAGTGTGCAACTCAGCTCCTAGTCCAAGCTTACATTGTCTGACTTTCACACTATCCCAAATTTTTACTGGCTGGTCTTTACATTTATAGCATTTACAAGATGCCCTTATCCAGAGAGACTTACAGAAGAGCTTTGTACAAGTACTCCCCATTTTACCATATTTTGACTTGATGGCAATCCGATAATAAACATAAATACACATTGTGTAGAAACCGTACTCTAGGCAGTCACGTGGTGGGAGTAATAAGAGCTCGGAAATGTAGTGAGGAAAAGTCATGTTGCGCAATAGTGGTTTTATGTTTTTCATTTCAATAAATTACATGAGATATTAAATACTTTATTAGAAAGTAAGCTTCATATTAATGCCTAACTGTAGTTTAATGTCAGTGCTTTAAGCACCTTTGAGGTACGCTATGCACTACTCTCCAGCAATCCGCAGTGTGTGACGTAGGGAGTCACGTGGCAGGAGAGATAAACACTGGGAAATGTAGTGAGGGAAAGCTGTGGTAAATGTGTTTATTATAGGTTGCACTATACAGTATATATCAAACTCCTCAATTTATGATAAATTCAGCTTATGATGAATTTGTCAGAACATAGCGCCAATGTACATTGGGAGGGGGGGGGGTTATCTGTATACAGCGGTGATTGAAAATTTGTGAACCCTTTAGAATTTTCTATATTTCTGCATAAATATGACCTAAAACATCATCACATTTTCACACAAGTCCTAAAAGTAGATAAAGAGAACCCAGTTAAACAAATGAGACAAAAATATTATACTTGGTCATTTGGTGTGGTAGCCTAGCGGTTAAGGTACTGGACTCTGGACCAGAAGGTCCAGGGTTCAAATCCCACATCTGCCAATCTGCCACTGTTGGGTCCTTGAGCAAGTCCCTTAACCCACAATTGCTTGGGTTGTAAGGTTGTATCAATTGTAAGTCGCTCTGGATAAGGGCGTCTGCTAAATGCCGTAAATGTAAAATGTAAATATTTATTGAGGAAAATGATCCAATATTATATATTAGTGAGTGGCAAAAGTATGTGAACCTCTAGGATTAGCAGTTAATTTGAAATTAGAGTCAGGTGTCTTTAATCAATGGGATGACAATCAGGTGTGAGTGGGCACCTGTTTTATTTAAAGAACAGGCATCTATCAAAGTCTGCTCTTCACAACACATGTATGTGGAAGTGTATCATGGCACAAACAAAGGAGATTTCTGAGGAGCTCAGAAAAAGAGTTGTTGATGCTCATCAGGCTGGAAAAGGTTACACAACCATCTCTAAAGAGTTTGGACTCAACCAATCCACAGTCAGACAGATTGTGTACAAATGGAGGAAATTCAAGACCATTGTTACCCTCCCCAGAAGTGGTCGACCAACAAAGACCACTCCAAGAGCAAGGCGTGTAATTATGTAATGTCAACATGGGATTATAATTAGGATTTGGTATAAAAATGGTATCAGTGAAAGTCTGAGTTTTTGAGGAGCAAAGATGGGAAAAGGATCTCGATCAGCAAATGCATGAGAAAGTTGTAGAAATGTTTACAAACAATGTTCCTCAAAGAAAGACTGGAAGGGATTTGCATATTTCTTCCTCTAAAGTGCATAATACCATTTAAAGATTCAAGGAATCTGGAGGAAGCACTTTAAGCAGTGCTTAAAGGGCAGAGGTGCAAGCATAAACTGAAGAACCATGATCTTGATCCCTCAGATGGCACTGCATCAAGAACCGTCATTTGTCAGTAACTGATAGAACCACATGGGCAAGGGATGACTTTGGCAAACCTTTGTTACTATACATAGTATTACAATACATAGTTGTAGTTACAAATGCCACTTAAAACTTTATGGTGCAAAAAAGATGCCCTATGGCTGTGGTAGCCTAGCGGTTAAGATACTGGACTATGGACCAAAAGGTCCAGGGTTCAAATCCCACCTCAGCCAAGCTGCCACTGTTGGGTCCTTGAGCAAGACCCTTAACCCACAATTGCTTGGATTGTAAGACTGTATCAATAGTAAGTCGTCTGCTAAATGCTGTAAATGTAAAATGTAAATATGACAATCATGTCTAGAAGTGGTGTCATCTTCTCTGTGATGTATGACCCCATACTATTGCACATCTTGACTTGTTGGCAGGAAGAATGGGACTTGTTAATTTGATTTTTAATTGATTGGATTTAGATCTAGTTCACTTGTCAGTCAAAATCAGTCACATTCTGTTACTTCCTCCAAGGGGTGTTTGTTTGCTATGTATTGTTTTTCTTTACTTCCAAAATTTGGTTGGAATATTGTGTTTTATTCTAGTTTTGATAATCTATTGACATAAACAAATATAGCAAAGGAACTACTATTGAACATAAAAGTTTGTTTGTTTGCTTATTTGGTTTTGCTCTTTTTGAACAGGCCTTCATTGTGCCACCATTGGACATCTTGAAAGCCATCATTCCTTTCAAACTGCTTCTCCAACATGGATTCTCAATGGTAAAAGGAACTGTCTCCATACTCTATACTCTTGTAGCCTCCACAAAGTATCTCAAACATCTAACTATGAAAATGTCAGTTGTCATAGTTTATGATAATGAAATGCATGTAATACAGACATTTGAGTCAGGATAACAGATAAATAAAGATGTGTTAAAAATAGCATTGGAACAGAGGGTAGAGACGAAAAGAAGAGGAAAGAAACTTTATGATGGGGACTGCATATAAGTGATTCGTTTTCACCCTCAAAGTTCTACTTAGGAATCTGTAACACCTGTGCTTGCTGAGTGAGAACTTGCAGTGTAAGCACAGTATAGTGTGCAGCAGGAAAGAGATTTCAGAGGTAACTCATAGCTCAAATGACCTCAACAGCGAGAAAATGGTATCCGAGGTGATTTCCTTGGTGACATGACTCTTCGTGCTCTGTATAGGAACATACCAATCGGCTTTGCAACTAGAATGCAAAATAGCTGAGGCTGCCCATACCCTAGAAGACTTTGAAAAGACTCTGAAAGATTTATAAAAGTCTAAAGTCTGACACCTTCTCACATCTACAGACTTTTAGTCACAGACTATGATTTTGCAAAGACTGGGGATCTTGCATGGTCACTATCTGCAAGACTAGATACCTTTATTATAATATAACAGCTTTATTATAACAGCTCTGCATAATAAAATGCTTGATTTTTTTTGACAAATTGGTTGTTATGCTGCTGTTGTCCACAATGAAGCTGATCCAATCCTTTATCTAAACTGCTCATCTAACAACCTTTGCTTGAATTAATACAGTAAATAAATGAAGAAAAGAAGAAAGCTTTAAATGGGATTGTAATGGAACTCAACCAAGGGGAAGTGGACAAAGAACTTACAGGAAGCAAACACAAAGCCTCTGTGACCAAATAAATCAAGCCAAAGTCAACAAACCAGCTGATAGCCATCATGCAAGATGCATTTCCTTCACGCAGATCAATAAACCATAATTACTTTTAAACCACAGCAAAGTGCTCAGAGACTCATTAGAAGCATCTGTAGTCATTTTGCGGTTCTATAACACTCCATTTCTCATGGCGTTTTGAAAACCTGATAGCAATAAAGTATCCTGCTGCCTCAAGCATCTGACAGCACAACCAGTGAATTTGAGGTCAGGCTCCAGACCCTCCCCAGTATGATAATAAGACAGGGTAAAACAGAAAAAATATTTGCTTTCCTTTAGGAAAAGTTATACTCAAAACATCTAAGTTTACCTATAGTCATTTTGCAGATGCTCTTACCAACAACAATTCATTAAAGCTTGCAATCCAGGCAATTATGGGTTAAGACCCTTGCTCAAGGACCCCACAGTGGTAGCTTGCCGCAGGTGGGATTTGAACTCTGGACCTTCAGAGCCATAGTCTAGCAACTGCTGCACCACCACAGTCCCAAATCATAGTCAGTTCCCACTTTTCTAAAACCCACACACCTCTTGGGACAGTGGGGGAGAGAGGAAATACTGAGAGAAGAGGCATGTTTTTAGCTGTGCTCTGAAAGAAGCAAATGAAGACCAGTGGCGTAGACTCTGTGGTAATGAGTTCCATAGTTTAGGTGCCATGATGCTAAATGATATACCACCGGCAGTGAGTAATCTGAATTTCAGCACGAGCAAAAGACCTTTATCAGAAGTGATCATGCAGGACAGTAAGCTCAGGTAGATATCCTGATGCCAGACCATGCAGAGATTTGTATTGACACATATGAAATGATGAAGAGTGAACATTTTCCAGTCATGTGCTGAATGTTTTACAGAAAAACAAGCAACAGCTTCAGACTGCCAGAAGCAACACAAAATATGAACTAGAAAACAAAACGAAAGCTAAATGTGTATTAGCCTTTCAAATGCTGTAACTGTTTGTATTAACAGTTGAAGCGTTTGTGAGACACCCTTCTCTACAGCGACTTACAGTTGAGCCGAGCAGCTGAAGGATAAAGGCCTGGCTAAAGGGCTCAGTACTGGCAGTCTGGAGGCAGAAGCGTTTTGACAGTTAGGACAGGATCTCACAACTTTCTGATTAGAAGTGCAGTGATCCACCACTGTATTAAAGTACGTTTTATTGGTCCAGTGGAACAGCTTCATTGACCCAGGTTAAATACTAACCTCCAGTGAGACTAGTTTGGCATGTTCTTCCAGTATTCATCTGGATTTCATCCTACCCCCTGAATTCATTCAATGCATTCACTAAATTGCCCCCTGGTGTAAGCGAGTGTGTAGTGCTTGGTGATGGACTGGTGCCCAGTCCAGAGTGTATTCTTGTCTTTGGCCTTTGGAACAAGGTCTGGACCCTAATAGTATCATCCTCTGTCAAACATCCTAAAGACAGATCTGAAGTTTATCTGTGAGAATTAACAAATTAAAATCCACCTGAATATCACTGTCATACACTCTTCCGTCTTTCAGTAGGAAATAGGCAAGTTCTCAGTTTACAGCGGTGTGGTGTCAGTGAACACACACTACACACACACATTTTACCTCATCGCGGATGTGTCAGTGCGACAGCCAGGATTAAGCTTCAGTAGAGTTTCAGTAAGACGAGCCACCTGCACTCTAAAGTTTCAGCACTGGGCAGGATTGTATTTCTTTTGTTCCTGCCACTTTTGCTGCAATGGGCAGTTTTTTATCCGTTTCACTTCCTCTGCTGTTCCGGAGAGAGAGCGATAGCCCTTTGTAATTCATTTTTGTGCTTGTTTTTTCATGAACTCCACGGCCGTGAATTTTTCATTCCAACTTCGCAGATGTGCTTTAGCCAAACAGCTTGTTACCGATTTCCAAACCGGCTTTTGTAATATTTCCTCTGTCTACCTTTTTTTATTCATTTGCAATGTATGTAAAAACACTGACATCTCAAATCTGTCTTTTCTTTAACAAAAGTAGAAGCTAAAGAACAGAGCGAAAAACACAGTGTCACTCAGAGCAGGCAGAATATTCACTGGTAATGAGCTTTCGAAATAAATGTTTTCAGAGCTTGTTATTTCAGATGGTTCTGTCCTGGCCTTGAGTTAGACACACAGATGGAGTTGTTTTTTCTCTTTCATCAGGTATAAAATCACATTTTTCCAACCAGACTCCATCATCCTTCAGTAATATCAGTTCAGCATAGTGTGTATAATGGGTGAAAGCCATTCATTTTCAATTAGAGCTGGTGATGTATAGTGACAGGAGGACCATTAGTGGTAAAAAGTGGACGGGATTGGCAATGTGACAAATTTGAGAAGAGTTTAGCTATGCAAATGTGGAACAAAGCAATGTAGCATGAAACAATGAGGGTTTAGCGTGATCAGCTTTAATAACCTTATTTTTTAGTTCCTTCCAGTTATTTGTTCCTAATTGAGATTTACTGCTTTAAACATAGGATTCAAAATGAAACTAACACTAGTGAAAGCTGTATTAATCCTCCAGATGTTCAATAAGTCTATGGCTAGCCAACAGACTGTAAATTTAGAAAATAAAAACAAATATATAGACTGCTGTGTTAATTTATTCAAAAGAAAGTCTATTTACATTCAGCAAATAAAATGGCTCCAATTTATAAGGCAGACTATTACAAAGACACACTATTCTTTCAACAGAAGAAATTTTGAATGGGATCCCAGTGTTAACGGAAGTATAGGATCCCATAATAATTTCTGTTACTTGACTAGTGATTATATATTTATAAAAGAGGAAGCTACAAATGGTAATGTTAGCAGTCAGAAATGTACAGTGGTGCCTGAAAATTTGTGAACCCCTTAGGAATTTCTGCATATACCTGACCAAAGATTTTCAAACATGTCCTAAAAGTAGATAAAGAGAACCCAGTTAAACAAATGAGACAAAAATATTATACTTAGTCATTTATTTATGGAGGAAAATGATCCAATTGGTGAGTGGCAGTATCTTTGTGTGACCCCCCTGTGCAGCAATAACCGCAACTAAACGTTTCCAGCTTCAGCTCTGGGATGTTGGTGGGTTTCCTCACATTAAAAGCTCACTTCAGGTCCTTCCACAACATTTTGATTAGATTAAGGTCAGGACTTTGACTTGGCCATTCCAAAGCATGAACTTTATTCTTCCTTAACCATTCTTTGGTAGGAAATTCTAAAAGGTTCACAAACTTTCAAGCACCATTGTAACTGGAGAGTTAAACACCATCAGCAGCTTCGTTGAGTTAAGAGCAAGACTTAACAGATACATGAATGGACCTCTGAACAGCCGTGGATGGTATTTAATAAAAGACGCCATCTAACAAGAAAGAATGGAGGTGATAGAACAGTGAAGCTGCTGATGCTGTATAACTCTCAGTTCACAATTCTGACTGATCCATAAAAATGATATAGAAGCTGATTCATTTAATTTTTGTTGATGGTTCTAATACTGACTTCAGCTTTGTTGCTTTTCAGCCAAGGTGTGGATACTTTAAGAGCCCAGGACATTTGATGTACTGTAAGTCCATGTTTGTAAGAGTGATAAACTTGTCTCACTGGAAATATTAGACTCGTCATCAACAGCTTCATCTTCCAAATTTAACTCAAAACATGTTTTCAAATATATGGTACAATGACTTTATAGTATTTAAATACTACAACAACCAACAAATTAGGAAGATAATGAGTAATTAGGGACTCATTTTCTTAGAACTATGTGCTGAATTGTGTCCAGTTTGGATTGGAACTAAATGGTGAGAAGAATGTAAAGTGTGAGAGGATGCGTGTCATTATCACATCCACCCGTTGCACCGTGTGGGTTAGTGAGAGCATGGAAGTTTGTCATCTGCAGTGGTGATGTAGTTTTTAAAGCCAGCAAAATTCAAAGTGGAATAAAAATTGGGAATCCCAGTCATTCTTCAGCACTACTTCAGCCGTATTGGATGCTCAATTAAATTGCCAAGTAAGTAAAGATTAGACTAGATTTCCTTACATGGCCATAAACAGACCAACATCAAAGCACAGTTTGTATAAGTGGCTGGTTTCCCAAATCTAATAGGAGCGATTGATGGCACTCATGCTAGTCATCACAAATAACTCGGTCGTTTGTAAAGTCAAATTGCCTTTTTCATTCGGTTTAAGTGCCATGTAGCAACATGACGGCAATCCAGTTTGCTCCGATTACATTTGGGAAACAGGATGCACTTTAATGTTGGTCTTGAGCTTGAGGCTCTAACATTATTAACTGCTGCACTTTCATGTTTTCACAAAAATAAATTTCCATTTATTGGCAAAGCCACTGTGGAGGAACCAAATGTTTTCCTCACCTCAATCTCTGACACAAGAACTTTCACCTCGCATTTGATGTGCTCTTTGTTGTTTTTGTCTCAGCCACCGTCCTTGCTATCTCACTCTTCAGTGAATGGGAGACTTCACATTTACATATGTATGTGTTCATTT
Source organism: Ancistrus triradiatus (assembly GCA_025084515.1). Lineage (NCBI taxonomy): Eukaryota > Metazoa > Chordata > Actinopteri > Siluriformes > Loricariidae > Ancistrus > Ancistrus triradiatus. The sequence continues at coordinate 178,779 of JAJAGP010000589.1, read as the reverse complement.
ACATTTAGCATATATGGACATTTTTGGAGAGGTATGAGAGTGGGGAAACCTGCTGTTTCCACTTTCTTGAAAATGTGTGCTGCTGAAAAATCTAACATCTGTGTCATTTTCTGGTTTCTGTGCACATGCAAGTCCACACAGGAATCCAAGCAAAGTTATTCATAAATAAAGCCCCAGGTGAATTCCATCACATGTAAAATGGGAATGTGATGGTTCAACGTTGAGGGTTCTGTGTTTAAATGCCTAATTACATATTAGTGAGTGGCAAAAGTATGTGAACCTTTGCTTTCAGTATCTGGTGTGACCTCCCTGTGCAGCAATAACTGCAACTAAATGTTTCCTGTAACTGTTGATCAGTCCTGCACACCGGCTTGGAGGAATTTAATTCCATTCCTCCATACAGAACAGCTTCAGCTCTGGGATGTTGGTGGGTTTCCTCACATTAACTGCTTGCTTCAGGACCTTCCACAACATTTCGATTGGATTAAAGTCAGGACTTTGACTTGGCCATTCTAAAACATTACCTTTATTCTTCTATAACCATTCTTTGGTAGAACGATTTGTGTGCTTAGGGTCGTTGTCTTTCTGCATGATCCACCTTCTCTTGAGATTCAGTTCATGGACAGATGTCCTGACATTTTCCTTTAGAATTCTCTGATATAATTCAGAATTATAAAAATATCAAAACAGGCCCAAACCATGATACTACCACCACCACGTTTCACAGACGGGATAAGGTTCTTATCCTGGAATGCAGTGTTTTCCTTTCTCCAAACATAATGCTTTTCTTTTAAACCAAAAAGTTCTATTTTGGTCTCATCCATCCACAAAACATTCTTCCAATAACCTTCTGGCTTCTCCACGTGATCTTTAGCAAACTGCAGATGAGCAGCAATGTTTTTTTTGGAGAGCAGTGGCTTTCTCCTTGCAACCCTGTCATGCACACCATTGTTGTTCAGCATTCTTCTGATGGTGGACTCATGAACATTAACATTAGCCAATGTGAGAGAGGCCTTCAGTTGCTTAGGAGTTACCCTGGAGTCCTTTGTGACCTCACCAACTATTACACACCTTGCTCTTGGAGTGATCTTTGTTGGTCGACCACTCCTGGGGAGGGTAACACTGGTCTTGAATTTGCTCCATTTGTACACAATCTGTGTGACTGTGGCTTGGTGGAGTCCAAACACTTTAGAGATGGTTTTGTAACCTCCTCAGAAATCTCCTTTGTTTGTGCCATGATACACTTCCACAAACATGTGTTGTGAAGAGCAGACTTTGATAGATCCCTGTTCTTTAAATAAAACAGGGTGCCCACTCACACCTGATTGTCATCCCATTGATTGAAAACACCTGACTCTAATTTCACCTTCAAATTAACTGCTAATCCTAGAGGTTCACATACTTTTGCCACTCACTAATATGTAATATCAGATCATTTTCCTCAATAAATAAATGACCAAGTGAAATATTTTTGTCTCATTTGTTTAACTGGGTTCTCTTGATTTACTTTTAGGAACTGTGTGAAAATCTGATGATGTTTTAGATCATATTTATGCAGAAATATAGAAAATTCTAAAGGGTTAACAAACTTCCAAGCACCACTGTAGTCTCCCTCTAAATATTGCAATACTAAAGAGAGAGAAGGGACACTAATAAGGGAGTAGGGTAGTATTTCGGATACAGCCCTGTCTTCGGCATGATGGAAGCTTTTCACGGCATGCTGTTTGGATTGCATACATGCTGTGTCGGATTACACACATACGGCGTGAAGGAACAACTGTGAAAATGTTCAGAACAATGAATTTATAAGAAGTTTAAAACAGCGTCATTCCTACTGAATATGCAGAACTTGGCAAAGAGGCTAAAGCTAGTGCTAGACAAGCCTCAAAGACATTTTGCCCAGTTGACAGACATTGAGAGGGGGTGCATCATTAGACTGAGAGAAGCAGGACGGTAATTTCAACAAATTGTCCGCCATCTACTCAATCCTGCCTTTGTTTTGGAGCGACACAATGCATCAACTGCTGGTGTAATGATATGGGGAGTGAGATGAGGGACAATAACAACTCAGCGGTATGTGCAGGACATTCTGTAGCCACATGTTGGCTCTCATGGCAGGGCTTCTGACTGGCATTTTTCAGCAGGATAATGCTTGCAATGGTATACTGGCCATTTATTTTTATTTGTCAGTCTCTATTATACTGGAAATTTGTGTGCAGTAATAAAAAATGACAAAAAAATTGAGCAACGAATCCAAGTTTGAAAATTTGTGGGTCCAGCTGTCAACAGTATGTTATATGTGGTCCTTATATAATTGCTAAAACAACAAAAATAATGGTAGCCTAAGACATTTGCACAGTACTGGAACTTGTAGTACAATGACTCAGGGAAAGAATATGGGGAACAATGCATGGACAGGATATTCAGACATTTCATACAAGGATTTCTCCAACAAAGTGGATTCAGATTTTTGAATAAAATGGATAAGTAGAGGAAAGGACTATGTCAGATATCAGATTAGTGCTTAATAACTGTTTAGAAGCTGATGAAATAAACCCAATCCTGTATTTGCGACATTATGAAAGTGTGCTTTAGAGTTGCATTACTGGCATTAAGAGTAAGAGATAAGTGTCATGCTTTAAGAGAAGGATAAAATGAGATGAAAAACCATCATCGATCTAAGAGGATGAAGCAGTTGAAGGTGTGCGTGTATGAATACTTGCCTGAGTGTGTGTGAAGGCCTACGTGAGATTACTGAGATTTAAATTTATGAGGAAAGCAAAGATGATGCTCTCGAGGGATCTCTCAACATTAGAGCCATGAAGACTGGTTTGTGACATAAAAGTTCCCTGAAGCAATCATCTTTACAGCTTTGCTTTGTATATTAAAAGAGGCAACATTTCTTTTTCAGATTATGACTGCTGACAATTTAACAGTTTGAGTGACAGGGTGTGCTGGGGGAACCCAGCTACATTTTTTAGATTTCTCAATTTGTTAGTGTTTTATGAAAAAAAGGCCAAAAGAAAAAAGACATAATCAATCAAACAATTGTGCATGATGCAGGATAGACAATCAAAATAAGTAAATAAATAAATAAAAAGAGTGGAGAAACCAAAATGAACTTAAATTGAACACATCGGGGGTCAGGAAATATATTGTTTATTACACAGTTATAATTATACAAATGTATTAATTCATATTTAAAATTGAGATATTTTAAATGTAGATTAATTATGGATATTATTATAATGGATTCCAAGAAATAATGGTTAATTTGATTTTCTGTTATGCATGTTTGATAAGGATTACTCATCTGGGTTTTTGAAATTCTTAGTTAATTAATCCTAATTATTCTTTCCCACAAGTCCTAAAAGTTGATAAATACAACCCAAAAAATTTAACAAGTGGGACAGAAATATTACACTTGGTTATTTATTTATGGAGGAGCATGATTCAATATTACATATCTGTGAGTGGCAAAAGTATGAGAGCCTCTAGGATTAGCAGTTAATTTGAAGGTGAAATTAGAGTCAGGCATTTTCAATGAATGGAATTACAATCAGGCCTAGAGTGGGCACACTGTTGTAAACAGGATTCAATCAGAGCCTGAACTTCATGACATGTTTTTGGATGTGTAGCATGGCATGAACAAAGGAGATTTCTGAGGACCTCAGAAAAAGAATTGTTGATGCTCATCAGGTTGGAAAAGATTATACTGGGCACCAACCAATCCACAGTCAGACAGACTGTGTACAAATTGAAGAATTAAAACCATTGACCAAGAGGTCATGGGATAAATTCTAAGCAAATAAAGATCTTTTTACACATTGGCTAATGTAAATATTCAGTCCACCATCAGGAGAACACTGAACAACAGTGGTGTACATAGTAGTTTTGCAAGCTGAATGCCATTGTTCTAAAAAACACTGCTGCCCTTCACTTGGCAAATGGACAATCTAGAAGGCTATTGGAAAAACATTTTGTGGGTGGATGAGACCAAAATTGAGCTTGTTGGTTGAAATTAGAAGCGCTATGTCTGGAGAAAGGATAACCTTATCTTAGTAACTTATCACATCTGTGAAACATGGCGGTGGCAATATAATGGTTTGGGCTTGTTTTGCTGCATCTGGGCTAGAATGGCTTGCCTATATTCATGGAATGATGAATTCTAAATTATACCAGCAAATTCTAATAGAAAATGTTATGTCTGCAAACTGAGTCTTAGCAAGACAGTGACCTAAAGCACACAAGTTGTTCTACCAAAAATAGTTAAAAGAAACTAGAAAGTCCTGAAATTAATGAAATAGAAATGTTGTGGAAGCAGTTCATGCGAGGAAACCCACCAACAACCTCTAAGTTGAAACTTGAATGGGCTAAAATTCCTCCATGCTGTTGTGCAGGACTAGTCAACAGTTACCAGAATTTGTTAGTTGCAGTTATTGCTGAGCAAGGGGGTTGCACGAAATACTCAAAGCAAAGGTTCACATACTTTTGTCACTCATAGATATGCAATATTGGATCATTTTCGTCAATAAACGAATTAGCAAGATGGTGTTTATGTATAATTTGTTTAACTGGGTCCCCTTTATCTATTTTTAGAACTTGTTTGAAAATATGGCCACAGCAGAGGCCTTGCAATGAAAAGCCATATATGTGACATTTTTATGAAAACGACTTAAGTATGGTACAACATTATTTGATGTCTTCCATTTAAAACCAAGCAGCCACAGTGATGGTTTTAGTGTGGCTTTAGTGAGTCCCTTATTTTAAATGGAAGTTAATGTTCATATCATAATTAAGTCATTTTTATAAAAATGTCACATATATGGCTTTTCATTGTAAGTGCTCAGTTGTGCAGAAATATAGAAAATTCGAAAGGGTTCGTAAACTTTCAAGCACCACTGTAAACACGTGCTGCTAAAACCCCAATCTGAATATAGATTAAATCAGGACAACAGATGCTTTTTCATTATTTATTTTATGCTGTGATTTTTATGCACACTCTATCTTAATGTTTAATATACAGAAATGCATGATTCTGTATAACTTAGGTGGATTTAATTTGATTCTAAATAGACTACTCAAGCTTCAACGTTAGAGCAGGACGGCCATAAAAATCTAAATATGGAATAAACAAGAACCGCCAGCATTTCCATTACGCAATATAAAGTGAGCTTTTTATGGCCGCTTAATATGCTGAAGTGCATATATGAGTCCGTCTGAGGTAGATTTCAGTTTAGATTTTAAAACCCCCAGTATTAAGCAAATAGAATCTCCACAGTGGGGGGTTCTGGTGACACCTAAGTATTGGTGTCATTCAAGAATGAGCAGGCAACTGGAGCATGTAGATCATGTCATTGATTTTTTTGATGATCTTGAAGATGCCAGTGTATCAGGGTGGCAGCTTCATTTGAAGCCGATGTCCCAGGTGGACAGTTAGACTTTCTAGGTTGGTAACCAAGTTACTTGTTCATGCTGAAGCACGGATATGACTGGAGTGGGGTTTGTAAGTCCCTATTGAAACCCCAGTAGACAGTGTGGACAAAGCAATTATGGGTTGGGGGATACTGGACAGGTGTCCTCTGGAGCATACATGTGGGACAAGGCATCAGTCTTCAGTCTTCAGGATCTTGGAGCTAGGGCGATATGAAATAAAATGAAACAGAGACCAGCAAGCCTGTCAGTAAAGACAACAAAGGGGTGCTTAGCACATTATAGACAGTGAAGCTATTCCTCAAGGTTGCACTTAATCGCCGACAAGTCCAGGTCTGACTGCTCAGTAGAGGTGAGTTTGTGGGCAGTTCCAGGGCAGTGAGAACAGATTGGATGGTTCACCCGGTTACTGGGACAAGACAGCATTGACCCCACATCCGATGCATCCTCCTACACTTTTCCATTTACAGCATTTAGCACGGGCTTTTACTCAGAGCGACTGACAAATTATACAATCTTACAATCCAAGCAATTGTGGGTTAAAGGTCTTGCAAGGATCCAACAGGGGCGGATTGGCAGAGGTGGGATTTGAGTCCTGGACTTTCTGGTCTGCAGTCCAGTACCTTAACCACTAGGATACCACATGAGAAGAGGTGTCCTGGGGTCTGGGTGCTTGAGCACAGGAGCACTGGAGAAGGAGTTTTTCAGAGACTGGAAGCCACTGGTACCCCAGTGGAAGCAACAGGGATTATCCTTGATGAAGGCTGTTAGTGGGGACACTATATTATTGAACTTGTGGGATTAGCAACCTATAAAATTTGGAAAATTCTCAACTTGAACCAAGTTGGGTAGGAAGGGTGGTCATCCACTTGTCATCCACATAATTGAAGCTGCAAAAAAGAGCCTCAGACTGGTGTCTAGTGAAGACCCCTAGAGCCCGATTCCGAGTCAAGACCAAGACTGGGAGTGGGCGAGACCAAGACAAGAATAAAGAATAAAGAATAAAAAGAACATTAAAATGAAAATTATATTTTGAGTGAAGATTTTATTTAGGCAGAGACCGAGACAAGACTGAGACATCTCATTTATGGGCTCAAGAATGGTCTTGACACCGAGACCAGACTCAAAGACATAGTTCTATGTCAACATAGGACTATGGAGACACAGTCCTCCATAGCTTTGGTCTCAGCTTGGGAAGGTATTTAGGTTCAGGAGTGAGGAGGAATGGCATCTTAGAGGGGCTCAATGGTACAATCGTAGGGCTGATACAGGGGAAGTTATGTGGCCCTTTTTTGGCTGGACACCCCATCAGGGTCTGCTTGGGTGTCAGATATGTTGTCTGAACTAGATGCTTGCTGACAAGAGGAGGCCAAGAAAGTAGTCCAACCAGACAATAAATCCAAAGAGACAAAGAAGAAATCAAAACCCAGAAACCAGAGCAGAAAATCATAACCAGTTATTGAGGAATAAATGTAATAATATAAAATATGTAATATAAAATGTAATATAAAATGTATCAAAACAGAGCAGCTGAAACTTTGCAAAGAGAGGAAGTGTGAATGGCATTTAAATGTCCATAATAAAGAGCAGGGAATGAGATGCCAGCATATGTGCTCAATATACCACCGAATTAGATCCCGGCAATGGTGGAGGTTGAGGCAGTAGGTGTGTGTTCGTTAAGTATTGTGGTTAATGGGGTCTGAAATTTCAGCGGTTGTGGTTCTACCCAGGAGAAGTACATATGTTTTTGCTATGGTTCCATATAACATAAAAGACACTACTGAAGGACATTTCAACATCAAGATTATTATGCTTGTGATTTTTATGAGACTTTTGCTCAGATTTGGAGGGTTATTACAGAGACCAAATTATACAACATTTACAATTTCAGTTTTCCTGATAATGTAGATTTCCAGTCATTGAACAGGAAATGCTCTAATGTTTTCATGCACCAGGCTCAGCATACACAAGTGCAATATCCAATTTCATTTAAGAGGTTAGTCTAATTGTTTTTTGTTCCCTTCTTATTTCATACCTACCTATCTATCTATCTATCTATCTATCTATCTATCTATCTATCTATCTATCTATCATCTAGGGTATACTTGTATTTTTTTCTGCTTTAACCCCATACTTCGTGCTCAGGGTCATACACGGGTAGGAAGCCTATTGGAATTCAGTAGGATGATCCGACATATGATATTTCAACTTAAAGATGGAAATCCAATAATACACTTAAATACACATTCAGCAGAAAACGTACTCTGAATTTCGAGATGTAGGGAGTCACCTAGCTGCAAATGCTATACGTTCAAGTCCCTGCTCTACCAAGCCTACAATTTTGAACCATTGAAGAAAAGTCCTAACATTCAAATATTCAGCTCAATTCTAAGTTGCACTGGACAAGGGCAATTGCTTTAAATGTTATAGAAAGAAAATACAGATGCAACTTGTGAGCATATAACTCAGTGTCTATTTAATAATATTCAAATCTAATATCTATATTAAAATTTTCTAATAACAAATATCTATAAATCTATAAACTTGACTCTGTCAGTCCATAACACTCTTTTCCACTGATCTTCTTTCTAATCTTTGTGAGCTTTAGCATATCTTTTCACCCTGTTTGCCAGCCAAAAGTGGTTTCTTGGCTGCTACCCTTCCGAAAAGACCATTCCTGATCAAGCTTCTTCGGACTGTTGAACGGATTAACTTGGCATCCCTGTGAAGCTGCCAGATGCTGTTATTGCTCATGTATAGTATAATGGGAGATCAAACTAACTACTTCCCGCTGTAGCCTACATAAGCTGTTTGTGGGTTTTTTTTATTACTGCATACACATTTCCTGTATTTCTCATTGTATTCTAATAAATAGACTGAAAAAATGCATTATATATTGTCATTATACCATTGCTAAAACAATGGTGTATCTAATCTAATGGTGTTCTAAGACTTTTGCAAAGTACTGTAGGTCATGAAAAAGTTTGATAGTCTGGCATAATGAAATGTCATCTGGCATAATGGTTAGTATTGTCAACATTACACAACACAATGCTGTTATTTTCAGGTGTTCTAGAACAATTATGCAACATGAGATCCATTTCGTAACCGAGAGAGGAATCAGGGAGATAAAGGCTTAAGAAAAAGGCTGAACTACTGATATTTGTCCACGATTCCCCCGCCATACAGTCGAAGTCTCAAATTGATCAAAATGAGTATAATTTCCAAAAAGATCATGACCCCTCTCTTTATAGCATGGTGTGACCCCTCTGTGGACTCGTACGCTGATTATGTAATGCTCATTAAATACGGAATAATTCGGAATACACATTTATGTACATCCAGATAGGCTGTGCAATGCTTTAATGAGGCTGTGAGGGACTCACTGCTGTGAATGATGGGAAGCAAGCTCAGATGTGGGTTAATGGCAGCTTCCCATTAGTCTCAGAAACTGAGACTCGTGGGCTGCTAATGGTACTGACCTTTGACCATTGACCTTGAAGAGATGTGAGTGAAGTGATTTGGAAGCTGCTTGCTTTAATTCCTTTTATTTCTTTGTCTCATGGGACAAAGTCTGTCTCTACATAGCAAAAGTTATTAAAGGTTTAATCAGTTCCCAAGTTGATAGTCATTTCCATAGATGCAGGTGGAATATCATTAATATATGTGACCCAATCTGTAGTGTGTTTTTGTGTGTTTGATTTTGATTTGTCTTTGTCTTTCACAGATACACAAACAGTCAAACCACTTGCTGTGCCAGGAGAATCTGTTGTAAAGAAACTATGTGATGTAAGGAAAGTGCATCCTGTTAACACTGATTGAGGTAACCCATGTGACCGTGCCATGGCTTCTGGGCAACGTAGTTCACAGGGCTGCCTTCTTTGAGTGTGCACCCTCTTGTGGTGCATATGGATGTTACTGGCACTCTGACATAGACATTTCTAAAGTAGCCTAAAGTATTTATAAAATTGGTGTTAGATACATGAAATTTGCCTAAAAGATACACATACAAAAAAACATACAACAATAGAAAACACAGACTCCACTGAACTCACATAAAATATAAAAGTGGCTCTGACAAGAAATACATAGATACACATTGCAAATTTAAGATATATGATTTAAAACATTAATAAAGAATACGAAAAACAGTATTTGTTAGCTGGTCGGCTTTAGAATTAAAATCCTTCAGAAATCTTTTTTATTATTGTTGTGTCACTCAATATTCCATCTATGCCTTAAATATTGTTTTCATAAGAACTGTTACCCTAATATATTCCCACTTTTGAAACCTACGGAACATACCACAAGTCACATGTTCAATAGGAAGTTGTATCATCTGTATCTTCTGAAGACCATGAGATGACCAAAGGTAAGAGGACTGAGACAGTAACAGGAGAAACCATGTAAAATTAAAATACAGTAGCCTGAGATTGACCAATAATCATTATGAATAGTATAATAATAATGAATATTTCAATATGTGTGTTGAAAGATCCTGTGTTGAACAAGTCGTTGAAAATTCAGTTGATTTTTTAAGAGTTACAACCAGCAAATGCCAGTTTTCATGCTGCTTACCTGCCTGTAGATGTGGGTGGAAAGTTCTGACATTTTTGTTTTGAACAGGGATTTTCTGAACTGCCTCAACCTTGGCCATCCGATTCGCCTACATGGCTGTGCAAAGGCTGCGGAAGACTGTTCAGATGGAGGCATAACGCAGGTTAAAGCAACATAATAAGCTGTTGCACAATAACACTGACTGTCAGTACAGAGCTGTCATAGGTTGGTTTGTTTAGATTGGAAATATGCATCATTTAAATTCCAATGATTTAAACATACACTATAATGCATAAAAGGTCTCGACAAGTTTTGAACACCTGGGACAGTTTATCCTATTCTTCTAGATAGATCCTCTCCAGATTTGATGGAAAGTTTCTGAGAACTGCCATCTTTCATTCTCTCCACAGATGTTCGATGAGGTTTAAGCCTGGATTTTGGCTAAGCCACTGAAGGACAGTCAGGAACACACAGTCATTCCAGCATTGTCTTGGCCTCTTGCCATTGCAATGCTGAACTTGCATGCAGTTTTTCCTCAGTAACTTCTTTGTATTTGACTGCATTCACCCCTCCCTTAACTCCAGTATACACATCCCTGTTACTGAGTATACTATGACATAATGCTACCACCATCATGTGTCATAGTAGAGATGGTGTTAGCCAGGTGAAGAGAAGTCTCTTGTGTTCACAAGCCATAAAGCTTGGAGTTTTACCCAAACAACTCCACAAAGGCCTGATTGATGAAGTGCTGTTAAGATGGTTGATTATCTTTCAGGTTCTTCCATCTGTCATTTACTCAGGTTGACAAGTAGAAAGGAAGATGATAGAGATACCAGGGTGCAAAGCCACTTTATGTTGCGTTCTGTGTCAAGAGTTCTGAGATCCAGTATACAGCTAACAGAGATGTCATAAAAAGTTTAGCAGTTCATTTTATTCATTTATTCATGAGAAATATGAACATACTCACAAACCAGTGGAAAACTTGAACAGTAGTAGCTTAGGGGAAAACTAATTATTTTGCTGTCACTACATTGAGTAATGTTGATCAAACAACTTCAAAGAACTAATTTTATATATGGCAAGGGATTTGCCTACACAGCTATATCATTTGACATTTTGTCAATCTCAGGTAAAATAATATTTTCAATCATCTTGCCAAATTATGTCACATTCTTGCATGTGTCTCTGAGAAACACATAAGTAGTGGAGGGGCTCTGGAATAGGGTTCAAAGCCTAACCTATGATTGAAAATATACTTATGAACAAGGTTCACCTTAACCTTCAACTACTGAATTAAATCGTAAGTCAGTCAGCATAAGGGAATCTTCCCAAGCTGTAACAGTAATGTAATACAGTCTGCCCTATTTTTGAAATCCAGACTTATACTTAGTGTCTCCATTTAGTGTCTCCATCTCCATTTGAATTAGCCCACCTACTGTGACCAGAATAACCACTTTACAGTGGTGCGTGAAAGTTTGTGAACCCACTAGAATTTTCTATTTATCTTCATAAATATGACCTTCAACCTCATCAGATTTTCACACAAATCCAGAAGGTAGATAAAAGGAACCCAATTATACAAATGAGACAAAATGAGAAAATATGAGAAAAAAATATTGTAGTGTAGATGAAGAAAGAGGCATACCAAGAAATTGCTCATAATGAAGGTCTTTATTGCAAGGCCAAAGAGCACATGAGAATAGTTTTTAAATGAACTGCGAGCAGCAAACAGGCTGTTTTTAACGTGGCGGGGGAGGGAGCCACATCAACTAAAATAACTCTCACGCTCACGGTAGACTAACACAAAACACATTAAACTAATGGGGTGCAGAATATAGGTCATAAAACGCATAAATACAGACACTTTCAAAAATACAATAATAACACTTTACAAATATCCAAAAGAAACCCTGGTGTGCAGCGACATGATGCATGTCCGGTGCCGCCAAGGATCCCACGTCCGCTTTCTCACAGTTAGAGGAAACTGCTGCCACTAAATTGCTCTACTTGGTCAGATAGACTGTAGGATCAGAATTTGGTGCAACAGTATGAATCCATGACTTAGTGAGTGTTGTGCCTATAGTCCAGGCTGGTTGAGGTGGAGTAATGGTGTGAGTTATGTTTTCTTGGGACACTATAGGCCCGGTAATACCAATCAAGCATCATGTGAATGCCACAGCCCACGCTATTATTATATACTATTATTGCCCACAGTGGCATGCAGTCAGGCCTTTCTAACCCTTCCTAGAAATCAAAAACTTTAACCAATTCAAAACACTGCTCTGCATTGTCTTGGTTGCTACAGGATGCGTTTACATTTACAGCATTTAGCAGACACCCTTATCCAGAGCGACAATTGGTACAGTCTTACAATCCAAGCAATTGTGGGTTAAGGGTCTTGCTCAAGGACCCAATAGTGGCATTTTGGCAGATGTAGGATTTGAACCCTGGATCTTCTGGTCCATAGTCCAGTACCTTAACCACTAGGCCACCACAGTCCCCCACAGCATTTCTGACTGAGAGTGGTACCAACCAGCCACTCTCAACAGCTGATGAGAATGGTTTCTGTCTTCATGCTAGCTTCTGTTGATGTTTTGAAGGGTTTGGTAATGTTAGTCTATTAACAAAATGACATGATATCTGACCAGTCAGATTTATGAATTTCACTACAGGAGCTGGTTCATAGCTGTCTAACACCTTCTCATTATATTGAAGATGGTGCTATGCATTTGTGATTCATAAATAAACATCAATTCTATCCGAATGCTAATTTGGCTGGATAGCGTCAAATGAGGATTTGCAAGGAAACTTGCAATAATTCAACAAGATCAGCCAAGGCTACCTACAAAGTAATAGATCATTTTCTGGCAAAGGAGCGGAGGATGGATTTTATCCTTAAATAAGTGTAATAAGTTGAGTTTGGTGTTTACTTTTTACTTTAACTTTACTTTTCAAAGTCAAATATCTTACTTGTTAATCCACTACATTACATAAAATCTGCCATTCCTTTTGGCTTATGTGTGCATAAAAACGTAACATATAAAAATGAAAGAAGCGAGAAGCAAGCACACGATTCAAGGTATAGTGTGCACTTTGTTTTTAACTTGTTTTGACCTGTTTTCAGTTTTTAATATTGCATACAAATTTCCTGTATTTTCAGGTTGTACTCTAATAAAAAGAGTGAGACTACGGTCATTATGGTCATTATATTATTGCTAAATCAATGGTATATCTAATCTAATGGTGGCCTAAGACTTTTATACAGTGCTGTACACCCATGAACATAAATCAGCTTTGAACTTCCTAGTTCGTCTGAGCACTGGAATAACTTTTGATTTCGAAGTCAGCAATCATGACTTGGGAATGTCCAAATTTTGACTCAAATGGGATGCAGGTTTGATTTCAAAATGCTTCCTCTGAAAGGATATTATGGCATTTTAGATCCACACTAATCAAATACGTTCTATCTGATTGTTCTCTTCATGCAGTTTCAGTGACCAAGTTGGACGAAAAAATAAGGAAAAAGAAAAATACTGACTTTGATTAATAAGTTGGCATCAATACGCATCAGCATTTGCAGCTAAGGACTATGATTAGCTCTGTTAGCATCCAGTCTATGTGTGAAGGTCTCATTGTGTGGGCGTGAGGCCTGCTGACATCACATTCACTGAAAGAACGCAGAGATGACCCACGCTGGTTTTACAGCACTCTGAATGAGACACCTTAGTGCTCTGAGGTGGGAGCAGTATGAAATGCCAATTTTGCACGCACACGCACACACACACACACACATGCACAGCATTTGCCTGCTGAACATAACCTGAGTACCAATATAGGCAACCAATGGAACGCATGGTGATAAACGCAGAACTGCAAAGTGCAGGCTGATATGTTCGAAAGGGTGACCAGATATGAGACTGTTTTCATTCTAAATGTTTCTTAAAATAAAAGAGACAGTATGCACTCTCTATTATACAGCCACTTACAGAGTTTTAAGGCAAAGCACTCTTGTTACAAACTGCACAGGTTTGTCCATTGTTGACCACTCATGTCTAATTGCATTATCTGACATTTAGAGTCCACATAATTTACATAGAAATATTTTTCCTTGGTATTTTGGGGGTGGTACAGTGGCGAAAGTGGTTAGTGTGGTCTGTGCACAGCTTCAGAGATCCCCGCTATGATCCCAACCTCAAACTCTGCCTGTGTGGATTTGGCATGTCTGCGTGGGTTTACTCTGTGTACTCTGGTTACCTCCCACACTCCAAAGATTTGTGATAAGTCAGTTGGTTAGTCTAAATAGGGTTGAGGTCAGGACAAGTAAAGTTCTTCCACAACAAAACTCACCCAACTACACTATCATTGTCCTCACTTCGTGCATAGTCATGCTAGAACAGAACAGGGCCTTCCCCAAACTGTTCCCACAAAGTTGGAAGCATACAACTGTGCAAAATGTCTTCTTACGCTAAAACATTAACATATACCTTCACTGGAACTAAGGGTCCTAGGTCAACCTGTAAAGAAAAACCCAATAAACTTCTCCAATAAACTTTACAGTTGGCACAAATGCAGTCAGACAGGTAACGTTCTATTGTTATTCGCCAAATCAAGAAATGTGCTCCAGAGTCCACTCCATCTGACGCTCCATTTGACATTGTGCTTGGTGATGCTTGGATGCAGCTGCTCGTCCATGGAAACCCATGCCATGAAGCTCCCGGCCCAAAGTTTTTGTGCTAATGTTAATGCCAGAGGAGGTTTGGGACTCGTTGGAGGTGCGTTGGTGATGTTTATGCACTGTGCACCTCACCACTCGGTGACTTTGCTCTGTCACTTTATGTGGTCTGCCGCTTCGTGGCCGAGTTGCTGTGGTTCCTAAATGCTACCACATTTCAGTAATACCACTCACAGCTGAGCATGGATTATCTAGGACGGAGGAAATTTCACGAACTGACTTGTTGCAACTGTGGCATCATATTATAGTACCTCACTTGAATTCAGTGAGCTCTTTAGAATGACTCATTCTTTTACAAATGTTTGTAAAGGCAGACTGCATGACTATGTGCCTGATTTCATACACCTGTGGCAACCGGACTGAAAGAGACACCGGAATTTAAAGAATACGATTCACCTATATTTTATTTAACTAATTATCTTCATTAATTTTAAAAGAATGTTAATCTGATTGATGATAACAGGTACACTGTATTTGCATATTGGTTATATTGGTAACTCTTTTTCAGGACAAGATCACAGGGACTCTGGCACCCCTATCCCCACAGAACGCAGCACACAGACAGAAGTCCATTGCAGGTAAAATCCCTTGACCAACCTTTCCTCCTTAAGACACAGTCAACCATGCCTGCATGTGACCCCAAACAAGTCTACATGTTTTGTTGGTTTTCAAAATAAAAAGATGCCCGCACAACTGAAAAGAATTAAAAATATGTCTTATTTCTTAAAGTTGGGACATGCATTTTAAAACTTTAAAGATAAAACATAACATTTGGCAAGACCTTTACTGAAAGCATCTCAATTGAGAAGGTTTGGGACCTTCACCTCAAGGTTTCCTCAAGGGTCTGAAAGTGGTAGTTTTGCGAAGCCAGGATTTAAACACAAAACCTTCACATTAACAGTCAACTATGTTATTTACTGTGTTTTCTTTTAACTTATATTCATTTGATGGTAGAATCAGATGTTCACATTTACATATATGTCATTTAGCAGACACCCTTAGCAAATTGCAATTGATACAACAGGGGCAACCTGGTAGAGGATGCTTTTGAACCCTGGACAGCTAGGCCACCATAGTCCCAAAACCTGTATCTATGTTATGACAAGCTCCAGTTGTCATACAATCTTACAATCCAAGCAATTTCTGGTTAAGTGTCTTGCTCAGGGACCCAACAGTGGCAGCTTTGCAGAGGTGGAATTTGAGCCCTGAACCTTCTGGTCCGTAGTACAGTACCTTAACCACTAGGCTACCCCAGTCCCATATTAGAGTCATACACTGGTTCCCAGAGTTCCTTATCTCTGTGCCACCTCCTTATTCTCCCATTTTGTTATGCTGCTACAGCTAAACCAGAGTTCATGATTGCACTGTGATTTCACCATGGTTAAGGAGTGATATGCTTCCGTTGTATAAAACAACTTGCTACTTCTACTCCTCTGTCTTGGTGTTATACCTGTGTGATATTCCAATCCCAAAGCTGGTGGAAAATCCCAACATTTTTCTCTTGCTGTGGTTCCACTCACCTTCTGAACCTGACCACTTGAACAGTGGAACATAATGATTCATCGTAGAGCCATTTGCACTTACTGTCATAGTGAACGATCCCATATGGATAACTCAGGGGCCTTGGTCTTCCCAAAATCTGCTGCTGTAACTGAGCTGTAGAGGTCCAAAAATACACCTTTGGGTTTATTTAAGAACTTATTCACCCAACATATTTTATATTTTACACCTTTAACCTGTATGGTGTTATACCAGGATTCAGTATCTTATTATCCGGTATCTCACAGAGCAGGAAGGGTTCTCCCTGTCAGCCTGGTACCTCTCAAGGTTGCTTCTGTATGATATGAATATTTCTTTCCCACAGTTGCCTTTAGAATACTTATCCATTCTGTAGACCTGGATCTATTAAAGCTATGGTTTGATAAGTGTTATTGTTAAAAGCACTTTACGATTATAAATCAATTAAGTTTTGTGCATAGTGCAGTCTGTGTGATGTTTTAAATCAATTACAGGAGTGCCCTAGGTTGTTTGACCAGTCAGTATTTGAACCCCCTCATTTGAACTCTTCAGTGTTCTATTTAATTTAAGTCTTTGGAGATGAGAGTTGACTGATGTTGACGTACGAATGTAAATTCAGTTGTGTGCATCGTCAAAAGCTGACATTACATTGTAGTTCAAATGTATTCACTAGTGGGTAGCTGACACATTGATCTAACATCATGTCAATATGGATGCACAGAGCAGGGTAGGGTAAACAAGGTGTTGGATACTTACAAGTTTTTTGTTGTTTCACAATTTGCTAAAATGGCATTGTCACCTGGAGAAAGAGACCAAAGGGAATGCAAAAAACAAACAACTTTGTTGAGGACATTTTTATATGATTGCTAATACAGATTCTGACATATCAGACTTCGATTTTGAAATGAATGATGCTGAAATCAAAAATGAAAGTGATAAATGAAAGTAACTGCAGCAGCTGATCGGGGTGAGAAAAAATGTCCATCCAGTTGATTTCACATGTTGTACAGGCTCATGGGACACAAAAATAGTCATAAAAAAGTCTGTCATAAATAAACCTTTTATGTTGATATACACACAATGATCAATTTGAATGAATTTCTCACATTTCTGTCTATAACCCATCCATCGGTATATGTATCTCACCATACATGCGTTCTACTTCAATCTGTCTATTTTTCTATCTATAAACCCCATCTCATCTTTGCACTCGTTCTTCTTTCCACCCATCCATTTATTCATCCATAAATCCATTTACTCATCCACCTATGTTTGAACCAATTTATATACTGAATAAACATTAGCAGACTGCATTTGTCCATCCAAGCATTTCCACACCCATCAACCTACTTGTTCATACATCTATTCATTCAATCATCTACCTATCCATTGAAAGCAGTGGCGGGATGCACGATGAATACTATAATAAAAAGGTCTCAGAAAAAAATAAAATAAAATAAAGAAATAAATATATATATATATATATATATATATACTTCTCAAAAAAATAAAGGGAACACTCAAATAACACATCCTAGATCTGAATGAATGAAATTTTCTCATTGAATACTTTGTTCTGTACAAAGTTGAATGTGCTGACAACAAAATCACACAAAAATCATCAATGGAAATCAAATTTATTAACCAATGGAGGCCTGGATTTGGAGTCACACACAAAATTAAAGTGGAAAAAAAAAAAAAAAAAAAAAAAAAAAAAAAAAACACACTAACAAGGCTGATCCAACTTTGATGTAATGTCCTTAAAACAAGTCAAAATAAGGCTCAGTATTGTGTGTGGCCTCCACGTGCCTGTATGACCTCCCTACAACGCCTGGGCATGCTCCTGATGAGGTGCCGGATGGTCTCCTGGGGGCTCTTATGCCAGACCTGGACTACTGTGACAACTCCTGGACAGTCTGTGGTGCAACGTGACGTTGGTGGATGGAGCGAGACATGATGTCCCAGATGTGCTCAATCGGATTCAGGTCTGGGGAACTGGATCCTTCATCTTGCAGGAACTGCTGACACAGTCCAGCCACATGAGGTCTAGCATTGTCCTGCATTAGGAGGAACCCAGGGCGAACCGCACCAGCATATGGTCTCACAAGGGGTCTGACGACCTAATCTCGGTACCTAATGGCAGTCAGGCTACCTCTGGCGATCCCATGGAGGGCTGTGCGGCCCTCCAAAGAAATGCCACCTCACACCATTACTGACCCACTGCCAAACCGGTCACGCTGAAGGATGTTTGCAGGTAGCAGATCGCTCTCCACGGCATCTCCAGACTCTGTCACGTCTGTCACATGTGCTCGGTGTGAACCTGCTTTCATCTGTGAAGAGCACAGAGCGCCAGTGGCAAATTTGCCAATCCTGGTGTTCTCTGGCAAATGCCAAGCGTCCTGCATGGTGTTGGGCTGTGAGCACAACCCCCATCTGTGGACGTCAGGCCCTCATGCCATCCTCATGGAATTGGTTTCTAACCGTTTGTGCAGACACATGCACATTTGTGGCCTGCTGGAGGTCATTTTGCAGCGCTCTGGCAGTGCTCCTCCTGTTCCTCCTTGCACAAAGGCGAAGGTAGCGGTCCTGCTGCTGGGTTGTTGCCCTCCTACAGCCTCTTCCATGTCACCTGGTGTACTGGCCTGTCTCCTGGTAGCCCCTCCAGCCTCTGGACACTACGCTGACAGACACAGCAAAGCTTCTTGCCACAGCTTGCATTGATGTGCCATCATGGATGAGCTGCACTACCTGAGCCACTTGTGTGGGTTGTAGAGTCCGTCTCATGCTACCATGAGTGTGAAAGCACCACCAACATTCAAAAGTGACCAAAACATCAGCCAGAAAGCATAGGTATTGAGAAGTGGTCTGTGGTCCCCACCTGCAGAACCACTCCTTATATTGTAGTCAGTAAATAAGGGTATATAGGGTCTGGAACCCTTATATTTTCATTGGTTAGCAGTTTTATTCAACCAGTGGGAAGTACACCACATCGGCTATCACCAGATCAGCTTCTAGCATTTTCTATGAGGTTCCTGAGTGATTGATATCTCTTTCAGCCAATAGTACACACTTACAGCTTTCCAACGACGTATCACATGTCAAGCAGCACCCACGCTGAGAGGAGGAGGGGGGATTTAAAAGGCCTGAACACACAACTGGCTGACAGGCAGGGATTTATTCAGGCCTGTTTATTCTGTAGTAAAATAACTTTAAGAATTTGTTATCACAGAAGACATAAAAAACTTGCAGCCTATTGATTTATAGTGACAAGCTTTTTTTTATTTGTATTTTTAGAGTTTATGGACATCTTTAGGACGCTTGATGACAAATACTAAATAAAACTATGTAACTCTTGAACACTTTAATGTATCTGTTTAGGTGATAGCTTTACAAGTCCGTGGTGAAACATAAAATGTACAGCATAGATAATTTTCCATCCCCAGCATCCCAAAATAAAAGTTTTTTTTTTTACATTTTCTTCTGTAGTCGATGTTCTCAAATGGAACCTAAATTATGTAAAAAAAATAAATGTGAATAAATGTTTTGGCCCAAGTGTGTACTTCAATTTAGACCCTGAATGATCATTGTGCTATATGTAAAATTTAACTCTGGTTAATTATTTTGTTCATAACACAGTATTCCCTCTATAATTTATTATAGTTTATACTTTATTATATGTTATGTATATATATTATATATACAGTGGGGCAAAAAAGTATTTAGTCCGCCACTAATTTTGTAAGTTCTCCTACTTAGAAAGACGAGAGAGGTCTGTAATTTTCATCATAGGTACACTTCAACTATGAGAGACAAAATGAGAAAAAAAGTCCAGGAAATCACATTGAAGGTTCTTTAAAGAATTTAATTGTACATTATCGTGGAAAATAAGTATTTGGTCAATAAATTTGGTTCAACTCAATACTTTGTAACATATCCTTTGTTGGCAATGACTGAGGTCAACCATTTCCTGTAAGTCTTCACCAGGTTGGCACACACTGTAGCTGGTATTTTGTCCCATTCCTCCATGCAGATCTCCAGAGTTGTTTTGGGCAACACGGACTTTCAACGCCCTCCACAAATTTTCTATGGGGTTGAGGTCTGAAGACTGGCTAGGCCACTCCAGGACCTTAAAATGCTTTGTACGGAGCCACTCCTTTGTTGCCCGAGTGGTGTGTTTGGGATCATTGTCATGCTGGAAGACCCAGCCACGTTCCATCTTCAATGCTCTCACTGATGGAAGGAGGTTTTGGCTTAAAATCTCACGATACATGGCCCCGTTCATTCTTCTTTTAACATGGATCAGTCGTCCTGTCCCCTTTGCAGAAAAACAGCCCCAAAGCATGATGTTTCCACCCCCATGCTTCACAGTAGCTATGGTCCAACTCAGGATTCTTCTTCCTCCAAACACGGCAAGTTGAACTTTTACCAAAAAAGTTCTATTTTGGTTTCATCTGACAACATTATATTCTCCCAATCCTCTTCTGGATCATCCATATGCTTTCTGCCAAACTTCAGACGTGTACTGGCTTAAGCAGGGGGACACGCCTGGCACTGCAGGATCCCTCTCAACATAGTGTGTTACTGATGGTAGCCTTGTTACTTTGGTCCCAGCACTCTGCAGGTCGTTCATCAGGTGCCTCCATGTAGTTCTGGGAGTTTTGCTCACCATTCTCATGATCATTTTGACCCCAAAGGATAAGATCTTGCATGGAGCCCCAGATTTAGGGAGATTATCAATGGTCTTGTATTATCAATTATCAATTGCTCCCACAGTTGATTTATTCACACCAACCTGCTTGCCTATTGTAGATTCACTCTTCCCAGCCTGGTGCAGGTCTACAATTTTCTTCCTGGTGTCCTTCAACAGCTCTTTGGTCTTGGCCATGGTTGAGTTTGGAGTCTGACTGTTTGAGGCTGTGGACAGGTATCTTTTATACAGATAACGAGGTCAAACAGGTGCCATTAATACAGGTAACGAGTGGAGGACAGAAGAGCATGGTTACAGGGCTGTGAGAGCCAGAAATCTTGCTTTTTTGTGGGTGACCAAATACTTATTTTCCACCATGATTTACAATTAAATTGTTTAAAAATTCTACAATGTGATTTTCTGGATTTTTTTCCTCATTTTATCTCGCATAGTTGAAGTGTACCTATGATGAAAATTACAGACCTCTCTTATCTTTCTAAGTAGGAGAACTTGCACAAGTGGCTGACTAAATACTTATATATATATATATATATATATATATATATATATATATATATATATATATATATATATATTCTAACATTTAGGATGCGAAACGAGGTGGGGTCTCTTTTTGAATCTTGGTCTTCTCAAGGATCAAGGATTCTTCATGATCACATTTAGTGAGTTTTTTCTTGTTGTTGATGTGGATGTGGGCTAGATCATTGTAAACTTGCTTGGAGTTGATGCACTGTTGGAAAAAGTGCTATAGAAATAAATTTGACTTTTGATGTTGATTGTCTAACTGAACATCAATGAGTGTCTGTTATGTCTGTGGCTTCAAAGGAGATTTTTCAAGCTCCATTGTTCACCAGGGTTTTGGTTTAATGAACAAACAGCAGAATACAGCAGTGAGGTATTGGATAATTTGATTCACTATAATATTGAATTCCATGAGTAATACTAAAATGAGTGACAGACTCCATATTAACACCCATGTTTTTGTATGTGATTATTGGATGTCCTCAAAATTATTGCCATTTAGAATATATATTTATCCAACTATATATGATCTATCTATCTATCTATCTATCTACCCACTTATCTACATATTCATTTATATATTTATCCATGCAGCTCCATGTAAGTCTGTTCATTTATCTGTCCATAAATCGATTTACCCATCCGTCTATAAATTCATCTCTCCAGCTTTTAAAGAAAGAGAAAAAAAAAATCAATACATCACTACTATAGCATGAGAGTGGCTTTGACATGCTTCTGAGCCACATTTCATACATTGTGTAATGGTATCAAATGTGAATAGTGTTGGTAAGTACTGTAAATAGGAGAGACTCTACTGATTCGTCATTTTGTGCTGATATATTTCATGCTCATTTAAATGCTGACTGGAATCAAACCTTGTTTTCTTTTGGAATCCATCTTAGATCATATATATTTAAACATATTTTTTCAATTTTTTCCCAAGGCTACATTAAAATGTTTTTTTCTATCAATAGTGTTACTAGACACACAGATACACTGGGACATGTGTACTTGACACAGATGCATCTGTAAGTGAAGCGTTAATCCTGTAGGTGAAACACTGACCCCATTTACACTAGGTCATGTGCCTTGAGCATTACAATTGTATCTAAATGAGCATTTGCTATATCCAAATGCTTGTGGAAATTTACCGATGGTACATTTTAAACAGATTGAATCAGGTTTTAAACCACTTTGGGACACATTATAGCCAAATGTAAAATATCTTTTTAAGATAGATCTGACACTCAAAACACTGCCCAAGAAAATGTGTCACAAATCATGCAAACTATGAATGCCAGTGTTAGTGCCTTCAAGGACACCAATCCCACCATGGAAACTGCAGACTGTAATGTAACTCTATTTGGCATGAAATGCCCCAAATTGAGGTATAACAAAGAAAGCTACAGTATCTGTGCTCTGAGCTGATTTGAATAAGAATTTGGCTATGAGTGTACACTCGCCGATCACTGTATTAGATACACCTCTTGTTTCCACACTCATTGTCCATTTTATCAGTTCCACTTACCAAACAGAAGCACTTTGCAGTTCTACAATTACAGACTGTAGTCCATCTGTTTCTCTTGTTCGTCCCCTTTACTCCATTCTCTAATGGTCAGGATCTCCACAGGACCACCACAAGTCAGGTACTATTTGGTTGATGGATCATTCTCAGCACTTCAGTGTCACTGACAAACTTTTGCCACTCACTAAAATGCAATATTGGATAATTTTCCTCAATAAATAAATGAGTATAATATTTTTTGTGTCATTTGTTTAACTGGGTTTTCTTTATCTACTTTTAGGACTTGTGTGAAAATCTGATCATATTTATGCAGAAATATAGACTGTCAAGCACCACTGTAAATAAATTTGACTTTGACTGCAGTGCTGAGAATGATCCACTATCAAAATAGTACCTGATCTGTGCTGGTCCTGTGAGGGTCCAGATTATCAGAGTACAGAGTAAAGGGGACTAGCAAAGTATGTAGATTAAAAGATGAAGTACAGTCTGTAAGTGTAGAACTAAAAATGATTCTATGTGAGCAAATAAAATGGACAATGAGTGTTAAAACAACAAGGTTGTTAAAACCTTATCAGGATACAATCAGCATAATGGATCACTGTCATTGCTCAACTGCACTATATGTTTTGGCTACAGAGAGTAACCCACGAACTAGCAGCTCACTAGATTCCACAGATAAATGAGACATTAAAATGCAATGATCGTGACACAACTGAGACAAGAACATTATTTTTTCTTTTCGATAACTGTGCAAAACTACTGCAGCAACTTTCAAAGTCCTTGTTTTTCCACCAACACGATATGTGCACACAGCGACGACTGAAAAACAACGTGTCATAATTTCAGCGTGTCATCACAGCCTTCAATGGGTTCACACCAGTGTTATTTCTAGCATTGAAGTGTTCAGATTAATTTTGGTCTTTTGTCTGAATTGTTATCCAGCTCATTGTTAGCTATTGCTCATTGTTGAATGCTTTGTAACTAGATTCCTCCATTTTTGGGAATTTCTAAAACATGCTCTCATAAATATGGTGGCTCTGTGTCAGACTGTGGCTATGGTGCTGTGCATTAAGTGACGTGCAATAAGCAATCAACAACACCCACAGCCCTGCTCTCTCAGAACCATTAGCTCTCAATGGTTTGTAATTAAAATAAAATACGAGTCAGGGATTGCTCTGTATCATGCAGTTGACAATATCCTGCTTAAAAAAAACACTTTGCAAGTCCATATGGGATCCATGTTGGTCCAAGAAGGTTTATGGTGGTTAGTGCTGATCGGGTGATGGTTTAGCTGGTAAAGCTGTATTGATATGCTGTGTTTTTTTTAAATAGGGTATTTGTTTCCACAGGTTTTGTGCACAATAGTTAGCTCTCTATTTGAAATGTCTCAGAACTTTAAATATTTGCTAATGGTTCCTCAAAATTTGCAGAAATACGCTATATTTAAGTCAAGTCACTCTGTTGACTTGGTGGTTCGAAAATCTACGTACAACCACTTGTCTGACTACTATTTATAATAATTGAATTCAATAACTTTAGTATATTAATTAAAAAATGATTTTTGAATTGTCTCTGATATAGAAATGGCTATTTACTTAGCTTTTCTTGTCACTATGTTTTGTTATTTATGTGTGTGTGTGTGTGTGTGTGTGTGTGTGTGTGTGTGTGTGTGTGCACATGTTTTTTATCACCTGCAACCTGCCAGCACTAAGGTAGCACATTTTCCCAGCAAATGTTTTGAAAGCTCAGTTCATGAAAGCTATTTTATTTATTTGACTTCAGCTCGGCGTCAGTCTGAATTTGCGCCCATTGTTTTTATTCGGTCTTTATTCTGTAGGTTACAGGGGAGAAAAACAATGAATAAATAAAATGGAGCTTGACGGATTTCTATGAAATTGGAAAGTATAATTGGCACTGTTGGTGCAGGGACAAAAGAATAAAGACTTTAAATAAATAATTCCACCGTAAGCCTTTGTAATCATTTGATTTATGACTGCTCATAAGCAGTGGGCAAACTGCAATTGAGTGCAGCTGTAGGCTAAGCACTAGAGAAAGATCTAAGCTGTGTCCCAAACCTAAGGGAAGAGTCCTTATTAGACTTTAGCAAGCGACGGTATTCAAGAAAACCTACAATCCTGTGTGAATTGGGGCTGTGTATGGAAATCCTGTACTATGACTAGCTTTCTCGGTAACTGGCAAATTAGCAATGATCTTGTAAGATTCATGAATGACAAGCAATAGCTTCGTACCACTACTGTGAGGAACATGGGGTAAACAGTGAATCATCTAGGAGAATGCGTGTATCAGAAGAGTTGCATGCTTTTATATTATGGCATACATTATATGACTCTATTCGAAAGAGAACAGAAAAGGCACTTACCTGATCAAAGTCCTGGGGAAGCATGCACTTGAGGTGCTTAATGGGAGTATGGCTTCTTTGCGCACACCGCAGGTACTTACAAAAGAAATGTATTAAAGTAATGAAAGTCCTAGAAGTGAATGTTTTAGAGACATATGGCCTTATGTTGTAAAGATGCTGCAGAAGACTTACTAACATGCAGTGCTGATTCAACCTTCTTATAAATGGTGAAGGAGTAAATAACAGCAAGTACATCACTCAGATGTCATACACAGATGGCAGGTTTAAAAAAAATGCATATGGGATTATATTTCTGCTCTTTACTCATTTCTGTCCACTCCTGGACAATTAAAAAGGCCAAAACTAAAATTTCAAACTATTACACTTTTAATTGTCCTAAGAACAGATATTTTTTTCAGAAGACAATGCATTCCTGAGACCTGAGACCTGGGACTGTATTCATTCTTGGTGCTAAGAGTCGCTCCCAGCGACGGAATTTTACTTTTTTAAATGTGGGCGTTTCCACCTGAATAAAGCATTCATAAAGCATCTTAACCCCAAAAGAGCTGAAAACGTAGCAGTAAGAAGGAGGACTTTTAGGAGGGTGTTCTCTTAAGCAGAGAAGAAAATGGTACAAAGACGATAAGGCTTTATGAATACAGTCCCTGAGAATTGTTACTGCTCGTTGCTGCAGTTGGGGAGGAGCTGGAAACAGGGGAATTCACTTACATAGTCTTTTTGGACACGAGGTAAATCCTTAAAAGGCTTAAATGTTTGATATACAATACAACTCATGCTAGCAATTGTTTGGGTGTTCAAAATCTTCTGTCTTGTTTCTTTTTTGCCTTAAATAATTAGTGATTAGTTGTTAATCTGACGCAAGCCTGAAAAAAAGCTCTGAAGTAGAACCAGGACTGACAGATATCTATAGGTAAAGATCTACAATATGCAATCTTGAGTCCCAAGGTAACCTAGTGAGAAGATCTGCTCCAAAAAAGCCAAATATCAGGCAGGGGTTGCTGTCAGAAAACCACATAGCTGGTCCTTGTCAGGCCAACTGTAGCTATTCTGAAATTTGCAAGACCCTAAAGGAACAGTCTCAATTTCACTAACAGCTATTAAGAGAATAGGTTGATCCTTTGAAACAACAGGAGATGCTACCAGAAAGAAGGGATCTTCAAGGCCCAAAGCCTCTTTAAGCAGAGATGACCACCTGCTGAAATGTAAAAACTATGATTATGTCAAAACACTATGTCAGACAGAAGATGTCATCAAACTAGAAAGAGACAACAATAAACAGAAGGTTATCTAATGCAGAAGAAGTGTCAAAAAGCCATTGCTGTCTACGAAAAAACGTCAAAGAAAAAATGTTTCTGGCAAAATATGCAAAGTTTGATTCAGAGTGGTTGAACAGAGTTGTGTGCACTGATGAATCATAATTTGAGTTGCATGGTGAGGATCCAGAGAGGTGTCTTTGAACATCTGGTGAGACATACAACAATGAATACATCTCTTCCACCATTAAGCATGTGGGGAGCCTTTTCAGCTGCTGTTACTGGTGAGCTGCTTCACTGTGAAAAGTCAATTAATGCTTTGGAGTACAGGAAAATATTGCAAAAAGGCTTGCTTCCCACAATTTGTTTTCTAAAGAGGAACAATCATGTTATTTTTCAGCAAGATGATGTTCCTGCTCATACTGTGAAGACCACCAGGCTCATGTTTTGGCCAGATATTGGACCCTATATAGAATATTTGTCATATTACTCAGATTAAACACATACAAACTGGGATTTTTTTCAATTACCCATCAATTGTTTGAAGCCATGACCATTGAGTGGAACAACAATGACTTTCCTTTCTGTAAAAAGCTGTCTGCAAGTTTACCCATAATCCTTAAACATGTAAGGAAATCAAAGGAAAAGGCTATTCCATACTAAGTTACATGACCTATTTGCTGACCAATTATTTGCTGTTGAGATCATTAACGCTTAATATTTTGCATTACTTGCTCAGCAGTATATACCAGAGACCCTAATCCTCATTACTACTGTATCCCATTATTTTTCTTCCAAAAGTGGACTATCAACTTTGTGTTGCATTGAAGACAGCAGAAGCGTACAGCAGAACTGTAAGAAAACAGAAGAACTTCAACTTCTTTTGAACATTGTAGTCAGTCCACTTTGACCATCATGACCACAGTAAAATCAGATCATTCATATGTGGTCCAAGATTCAATATGTTACAGTACAGCCATAACAAGAATGGTCAAATCGAAGTTCACATTTCAATGCACAACCACACATCACTGCTGGCTGCTCTCCCACACCCACACATGGCTCAGCACAAAAGGTGCCAGTAATAACTACACAAACTGCAAAAGCTCTGCTTCTGGCCTTTGTTGGCCTTCTTGCCTTGATCATGAACAGCTGCCAAGCTTCTCTTAACGTCTAGAGCCAATTAGCTCTGCAAGGAAAACTCTTTTTGCAAGGTTTTTTATTTTTTTTGCTACTATGGCAATGCATTGTCTTGCAAATAAGGCTTTACTATATCTGTGAAAGGTATGTATCGTGTGTTATGACAGTGCAAAGGTCTGTTCATAAAACTTGTAACATTGATGCCACGTAACTCTTAGTGCAGGATCTTTGAGTGTATAGTGATGTGCAAAAGTCTTAGGACACCATTAAATTTGTTGTTTTAGCAATGGTATTATGACCATACTGTATATAACATATTGTCTACAATTTTACCCTGAAACATGGATCCATCAGTCATATACTCTTTTCCACTCATCTTCATTCCATCTCCCCCTTTTCTTCTTTGGTCCAGAGCATGTAGCATCCATTTTTTCCAAAAAATATCTCAAATACCGATATATCTGACCACAGTACACGTTTCCACTATGCGATGGTCCATCCCAGATGCCTTCAAGTCCAGAGAATTCGACTCCACTTCTAGACATGGTTAACATAAGGCTTCTTTATTGCATGAGAAAGTTTTAAGTGGCATTTGTGAATGTTGCACTGTATTGTAGTGCTTGACAAAAGTTCTCCAAGGTAATCCCTCGGCGATGTAGTTATATAAGCTAATGATGGCTTACACCCTTGGCCTTTATGCAGTGAAATTCCTCCAGATTCCTTGGATCATTTAGAAACTTTTTTTGAGAAACCTTGTTTTTAAACTTTTCAGCGTTTTTTTCACATTTGTATACAAATCCTCTGCCCATCTTTGTTTTTCAAAGACCTTTTCAAAGCCTTTTGTGGACACTGCTTTTGTACCAAACCATGGTTACAGTCACCTGTTGACATTACCAGTTTGAAAACAGATTGTTATTAAGTTGTTTTCACCTCATTACTAGACCTAAACTGCTCATCCCAACTTTTTTTGATTGCATTGCAGGCCTGAAATGCAGGAATGGATGTATATTAAGAAATGAAATGAAGTTGACCAGAAAAACATTGAATATCTTAGATTCACACTATCTGCAAAGTCAAAGTAAATGTACAGCACACTATTTTTTTTTGTTTGTTTGTTTTTTTCCCCACACTTCCCCAACTTTTTCTGAGTAATAAAATATGTTTATATTGTCTTATGTCAAAATTTGAAACAAAATTTCCCAGTTTGAGTCCTACCTGGCCTAACACGACAAAAAAAAAATCTAAGAAAAGAAATATGAAAAGAAACAATGAGCTATACATACTGTATTTATTAGACCTGTTTGTGCCTTCATATGCACTGAGACAAATAGTTTTTCTTTGTCTTTATGTCACCCTATTAAGATGCTCATTTTAAATAATGCCACTGCTCTAGTAGACTGCTTCTATTGTATATCCAGCTGGCATTTTAATTAGAATAAAGTCCAGAATTTTATATCATATGCATAACAACTGGAGTGCATGACTCAAAATGCTGCAATGGGACTTTAAGAGTTAATATTTTCAACTCATATTGTGAAATGAATCACCCATTGCCCCTCTTATAACCATCACATGTGTTGAGCAGACAGAGCGCCGTCTGCTCGTGCCACACTGACTAATGACAGACATTAATACCAGGGAACGGTGAACGTGAAACCCAGATTGTGTTATTAAAACCTGGAGAGCGATGCTGGGGGTGATAATGAATGCTGAAACAGACGAAGGGCCATTTTGGAAATATGACCCACACTGCACTGGTTATCCAGACCAAACAGCGTATCCTATAATGTATGAATGTGGTACCATTAAAATTATATGACTGATATCATAAGCAATGCAATGGAAACAACAAAAAGCTGCTAATGTGCTATGCGTTTATTTTTCTTTTTTTAATTCTCATTGAACTTCATTAACTGTCATTTTATGTCATTTTATGTTCTATACTTATTGACTGCTCATTTACAGTCTACGATGTAAAAGGCACACATAGCTATAGAATTCCTGGTACCCTTGGTAAAGTTAAAAGAAAAAGTAATTAAAATGTTTTAGGGTTTATGATTAAAAAAATGATTAAGGGATTAGCTTAATCTGCCTTTGCCAAAATAACAGCATATTATCTACCCTTATAGTGCTTGGTGAGAGTGGAGAATAAAATGCTATAAGCCTGTGATACTTCTCAATACAGAATCTCTCAAGATCCTTTATTGTCGTACATCCTCTCTTCTAGACCCAAGTCTTCAGCTCACCCACAGGTTTTGGAAGGAGTCTTGGCCACCATTTCACCATTGTTACAAATAAACTTTACTTTTGTCAAAGTACAGTATTGTGCATAGGTCTTAGGCCACCATGCCAACATTAGATTTGTTGTTTTAGCAATGGTATAATGACCATATATAATTATTTCTCAGTCTCTTTATTAGAATGACACCAGAAAATACAGGAAATTTGTATGCCGTGTTTAAAAACCCATCTACAGCCTGAAGAAAGTTGATCAGGAATGGTCTTTTTGGAAGGGTAGCAACCAAACAACTTTTTTGGGGAGATCCTTGGACAGATCTCCCTCACAAAATACATGTGTGCCATCTTCTAGGTATTATACACTGTATGGTCAAAAGTTTGTGGACACCTTTTCTAAGTAGTAATTTCTGATGTGTGAAGCCACGCTCACTGCCAGCACATTGATAATATAAATAGTGTGATCATAGAATCTCTATGTTTCAGATGTGTTCCTATTTTTCTAGGCAAAATATAAGAGGGTCAAGATTTGTCTCAGTTCAGTTGTGTTCTCTCTAATATTCCCTATGTAGATGAATGAGTAAAGGAATTTGGCTACTGTGACATCGCAGACATCCCATATTTACACCCAAATGGCCCATGATGTTGGTACTAGATATGGATACCCAACACCCTGGTAGTTCAATGTGTGTCATGACAACAATGATTAAAAAGAGGCTAGCTCAGTGAGCTTAAACATGTATTTTTCCAACAGCTAAACAATGGACCTTTCATTTTCACATAATGTATTCCTAAATAATTGGGCTCAGCTGAGCAGAATAAGTGATTAAATAAAAATAAACAGACCTTGATAGTGCATTTTGTACTCGCCAGTAGCCTGAAGGACGATATTAGCATTTTGATTTAGCATCACCTCTATTACTAGGTTAATGATGTTCCACTCATTAGCATGACAATAAAGTTTATTAGTCTTAAACAAAAAGTAGGTAAAGTACAGCTTGTTTGACACAGTCAACAGAGGTGCTCTGCAGGTCTTGCTGAGATGTTGTTTGGGCCATTTAACAAAATGCTACCTAAAAAAACTTGCACTAGCACAAAAGTGCACAAAGAAAGCCAACATTACAAGTTGGTTTATGGAATAATATTGCTGGAATAACATGAATCATCAGATTTTGCTTTTCCCTAATATTGTTATGCTGACTTGTTATGCTATGATTTGTAATTAAATTGCATTAAATAAAGAAAGAAAGCAAAATAGAAAGAGTTCTACTAGTATTCTCAGAATTTTTGACCCCCACTGTACAGTCGTATGAAAAAGTTTGGGCACCCCTGATAATTTTAATGATTTTTCTTTATAAATCATTGGTTGTCCAGCTCAGCAATTTCAGGTAAATATATCATATAGCAGATGAACACCGTGATATTTGAGAAGTGAAATGAAGTTTATAGGTTTTACAGAAAGTGTGCAGTAATTATTCAAACAAAATTAGGCAGGTGCATAAATTTGGGCACCCCAACAGAAAAATGACATCAATATTTAGTAGATCCTCCTTTTGTAGAAATAACAGCCGCTAAACGCTTCCTACAGCTTCTAGTCCTGGATTCTGGTTGAAGGTGCTTTGGACCATTCTTCTTTAGAAACATCTCCAGTTCAGTCAGGTTTGATGGTTTTCCGAGCATGGACAGCCCACATTTTCAGTAATATTCATGTCTGGGGGACTGAGATGGCCATTCCAGAATGTTGTACTGGTTCCTCTGCATGAATGCCTTTAGTAGACTTTGTCACTTTGTCACTGATTCTTGAACATTGTTCTCAAGAATCTGGAGATATTAACTGGAATCCATGCGACCCTCAACTTTAACAAGATTCTTAGTACCTGCACTGGCCACACAGTCCCCACAGCCATGATGGAACCGCCACCAAATTTTACTGTGGGGTAGCAAGTGTTTGTCTTGGGATGCTGTGTTCTTTTTTTTCCGCTCCTTGTTATGTCCAAATAACTCAATTTTAGTTTCATCAGTACACAGCACTTTATTCCAAAATGAAGCTGGATTGTCCAAATGTGCTGTAGCACACCTCAAGTGACTCTGTTTGTGGCGTGTCTGCAGAAAAGGCTTCTTCTGCATTACTCTCCCATTAACAGCCTCTCCTTGTGCAAAGTGCGCTGTATAGTTGAACGATGAACAGTGGAACACCATCTGCAAACAAGATGAGGTTGTAGGTCTTTGGAGGTGGTCTGTGGCTTGACTATGACTGTTCTCACCATCCTTCGCCTCTGCCCATCTGTCTGCCACTTCGGGAGTTCCTTAACTAGAACTGTGCCTGTGGTCTTTCCATTGCCTCACTATTGTTCCTCACAGTGGAAACTGACAGCTGAAATCTCTCTGAGAGAGCTTTTCCTTTCCCTGATCCGTGATGTTGAACAACCTTAATTTTCAGGCCAGGCCATTTGAGAGTTTGTTTTGAGGCTCCCATGTTGCCACTCTTCAGAGAAGATGCAAAGAGGAGAAAAACTTCCAATTGGCCACCTTAACACTTTCTCATAGTTGGATTCACTTGTGTATGTAGATCAAGGGTCAATGAGCTTACAAAACAAAAATTTTGTGTTCCAATAATAGTGCTAAAGGTATTCAAATGACAAGGGTGCCCAAATGTATGCAACCTGCCTAATTTTGTTTGAATAATTACTGCACACTTTCTGTAAAACCTATAAACTTCATTTCACTTCTCAAATATCACGGTGTTCATCTGCTATATGATATATTTACCTGAAATTGCTGAGCTGGACAACCAATGATTTATAAAAAAAAATCATGAAAATTATCAGGGGTGCCCAAACTTTTTCATACGACTGTATATATAGATATAGATATATATCAGATATATATAATTATCTAGATATTCTGGAACTAAATCCAACAGAGCACCCTTGGGATGTGGTAGAACAAGAGATTTGCAGCACCCCTGACAAATCTGCAGGAATTGTGTGATGCAGTGATGTCAACACTGGGCAGAATGTCAAAGGAATGTTTCAAAAACCTGGGGAATCAATGCTATGAAGAATTGTGGATGTTTTTGTTGCTGTTTGAAATCCACACTTCGCCTTACTTTATGCGGGGCAAGCAAATCATAAGCAAATTTCATTTTACTTGTGATGGAATAAAAGCTTCAATGACCCAAACTTGCATGTTTCTGGGATTCAAAAATAAATAAATAAATATATAAATAAAAAACTCACATTTTTGATGGCTTGACTCTTTAATATGTTTTCCAAAACCTCTAGTTTGTACAGAAAATTTGATTTGTAAAGTAATAGATATTTGACCTCAAGGCATAAATCCAAGCTGATACATTTCCCTACTCATGTAATGGTACCTTTCTATAAGGATAATATTTTGATTGGCTGAAGGGGCTTGGCAATCTTGCAATGGAAGTAATGTAAGCTCATCTTATTCTTAGTAATCATGTGACAAAAATGTGGATGGATGAGACAAAAGTAGAACTTTTTTTTTTTTGTTTAACTGAGAGATATTTGTCCACCATTCATTTCTGGAGTACAAATTACAAATTATAGCAGCAATTCCTAAAAGAATATTCCAGCACCATCTCAGAGTTGAAGCTATTCTGTATGGAGGAATATGCTAAAACTCCTCCAAGTCAATGTGCAGAACTGATCAACAGTTACCGAAAACATTCAGTTGCAGTAATATCATGGCTTGGGCCTGGTTTGTTGCATCTGGTTCAGAATGGCTTGCCCTCATTGATAGAACAATGAATTCTCAATTATACCAGCAAACTCTAAAGGGAAATGTCAGAGGACATCGACCCGTGAATTTAATCTCAAGAGAAAGTGGGTAAAGACAATGACACTAAGCACACAAGTAATTCTATCAAATAATGATTAAATTAGAATAAAGTTAATGTTTTGGAATGGCCAATTCAAAGTCCTGACCTTAATCTAATAGAAATCCTGTGGAAGGACCTATAGGGAGCTGTTAATGTGAAGAAACCCACCAACCTCTCAGAATTAAGGCTCCTGTATGGAGGAATGGGCTAAAATTCCTCCAAGCTGATGATGCACTTATTGCTGCACAAGTGGGTCATACCAGATACTGAAAGCAAAGGTTAACATAATTTTGCCACTCAGGGATATGTGATATTGAATCAATTTCCTCAATAAATAAATAAGCAACTATAATATGTTTTTTATCTCATTTATTTCCTTGGCTCCTCTTTATCTAGTTTAGGACTTGTGTGAAAAATTGATGATGTTTTCACATAGTTATGCAGAAATATAAGTAAGTCTAAAAGGTTCACAAACGTTCAACCACCACTGTGTAAATTAGACAACACAGCCACATGCTGTGTGCAAGATGAAACTTGACTGGCTTGGTTAGCTTCCTTCCAGTAAATTGTGGCTGGGTTCAGTGAAAACTTTGGCTCTTGCTGTACATCAAGTTGCACATTTCTTTTAATAAACTTTCCATTTACTTAAGGTGCATTTATATATCATGTAGAGTAGGTCTTACAAAGCTTTTAGGTTCCAGTTAAGATATTTCTAAAGTGGTAGCTTTTAACTTCTTCACTTAGTAATTAACTTCATGTTACATTTTTTATGTCACTTTCAATCTCCAGCCCTGCTTAAGACACTTCAGGTGAGTGAAAGAGTTCTGAAGAAAGCGGCAAATCCATTTCAACACACACACACACACACACACACACACACACACACACACACACACACACACACACACACACAAGGACACTTTAGAGATTCCAATAGTCCCAATGTCCTACAATGTCCGAGCGTCAAGATTGCACCGAGTAAAAAGGTCCCGGGAAAGTATAAACATAAAAATAAAAATAGAACACCTATATACAGTGGTGCTTGAAAGTTTTTGAACCCTTTACAATTTTTTATATTTCTGCATAAATATGACCTAAAACATCATCAGATTTTCACACAAGTCCTAAAAGTGGATAAAGAGAACCCAGTTAAACAAATGTGACAAAAATATTATACTTGCTCATTTATGTATTGAGGAAAATGATCCTATATTACATATTAGTGAGTGGCAAAAGTATGTGAACCTCTAGGATTAGCAGTTAATTTGAAAGTGAAATTAAAGTCATGTGTTTTAAATCAATGGGATGACAATCAGGTGTAAGTGGGCACCCTGTTTTATATAAAGAACAGGGATCTATCAAAGTCTGCTCTTCACAACACATGTTTGTGGAAGTGTATCATGGCACGAACAAAGGAGATTTCTGAGGACCTCAGAAAAAGAGTTGTTGATCCTCATCAGGCTGGAGAAGGTTACAAAACCATCTCTAAAGAGTTTGGATTCCACCAATCCACAGTCAGACAGATTGTGTACAAATGGAGGAAACTGAAGACCATTGTTACCCTCCCCAGGAGTGGTCGACCAACAAAGATCACTCCAGGAGCAAGGCGTGTAATAGTTGGCAAGGTCACAAGGCCCAGGGTAACTTCTAAGCGACTGAAGGCCTCTCTCACATTGACTAATGTTAATGTACATGAGACCACCATCAGAAGAACACTGAACAACAATGGTGTGCATGTCAGGTTTGCAAGGAGAAAGCCACTGCTCTCCAAAAAGAACATTGCTGCTCGTCTGCGGTTTGCTAAAGATCATGTGGACAAGCCAGAAGGCTATTGGAAGAATGTTTTGTGGATGGATGAGACCAAAATAGAACTTTTTGGTTTAAAAGAAAAGCATTATGTTTGGAGAAAGAAAAACACTGCATTCCAGGATAAGAACCTTATTCCATCTGTGAAACATGGTGGTGGTAGTATCATGGTTTGGGTCTGGTTTGCTGCATCTGGGTCAGGACGGCTTGCCATCATTGATGGAACAATGAATTCTGAATTATATCAGAAAATTCTAAAGGAAAACATCAGGACATCTGTCCATGAACTGAATCTCAAGAGAAGGTGGGTCATGCAGCAAGACAACGACCCTAAGCACACAAGTCGTTCTACCAAAGAATGGTTAAAGAAGAATAAAGTTAATGTTTTTGAATGGCCAAGCCAGAGTCCTGACCTTAATCTAATCAAAATGTTGTGGAAGGACCTGAAGCGAGCAGCTAATGTGAAGAAACCCACCAATATCCCAGAGTTGAAGCTGTTCTGTACGGAGAAATGGGCTAAAGCCGGTGTGCAGGACTGATCAACAGTTACAGGAAATGTTTAGTTGCAGTTATTGCTGCACAGGTGTTCAAAACAGATACTGAAAGCTTCACATACTGAAAGGTTCACATACTTTTGCCACTCACTAATATGTAATATTGGATCATTTCCTCAATATATAACTGACCAAGTATAATATTTTTGTCTCATTTGTTTAACTGGGTTATCTTTATCTACTTTTAGGACTTGTGTGAAAATCTGATTATGTTTAGGTCATGTTTATGCAGAAATATAGAAAATTCTAAAGGGTTCACAAACTTTCAAGCACCACTGTAATTGTTTCAAGCACTAACTGTATTGTCTTCCAAACCTCTCCGTCAGTTAGCACCCCTGAAACTTGAGCATGCAAAACATGACTGATATTTTAGTTACTCTAGGACTGCATTTACTTTCAAAGAAAATGACCCGTTTGGGTTTTTGGAAAGGAGGCTACACACATAAGTATCAATTAATTAAAATTTGTTTATCAATATTGCATTTTTTTCTATTTATTTTGCATATTAAAAAACAGAGGTGCCAGATCCACATAAATTAGTGCCAGAAAGCATGGGCTCCAAATATGAGAGTTACCAGATATTGTTTTGACAGCATTCAATTGAAATTAAGCTCTGGCCACCATGCTGTTTTAGATTTTCAGATTTATTAATCACAGACAGACACATCCCTGCTATCTTATCCAGTGCAGCTCTTCACCACGGAGACAAAAGAGACACTACACTGTTTGATGCAGTTAACATGCAGGTTGCATATTCATGCATGAACATGAACTTGAGGAATAATACATTGTACCATACTTCATCTTGTAATGAGGACCTGATTCTGATTTAAGTGATCTTTAAGTCAATAAAACTGTTTTATGATTTGGAACTATGCTTTAAAAATAAAAGTTATTATTATTATTATTATTATTATTAGTAGTAGTAGTAGTAGTAATAGTAGTAGTAGTAGTGGTAGTATTACAGTGGTACCTCAGTTAAATGTATCATGAAATGAGGAGTTTAACGAGTGTTTGGTAGAGCATCTATATTATATCATAGCGGAGATATGGAAAAGATACTATGAGAAGTAATGATAAGTAAGTTAATGTTTAAAACACTTACATTAACCTACAGTTGACCAAAACCATTAACACAAAGCTTATTTTATAATAAAGTGTTGAAAAATCTAATATCATTTAGTGAGTAATGGGGATTGAAAGTAAAAAGTAAAAGCAAAGAACTTACTCTATTGGTGAACTCAAGGTTCTAGCTTAGTTGCTAAAGTAACTGCAGCCTGTGTTTTCTTTCGGTTTCCTTTTGGTTGGCTCTTATAACCACTGAAACTTATTTGCGCTAAGAATACCGTGCTGTAGATGTAAAAATAAAGAAAAACAACATGATAAACACAGCAATAAACAAGGACTATTGTGAATCTGAATCACTGTGTACTGAATAGTGAATCATGATTAATGACTAGAGATTTGTCTGATACGAGTCGCACGGCTCGAATCATAGAAATTTATACAAGTGTCCCTAGTACTGAGTCAACAATGAGAATCGAGATCAATTATTACTATTAATAACGTGTTTTTGCCCAGAAGCATGGCTCATGCTGGCCCACTTTACCCTATACATAGAGTGCACTATTTTTGGAGTCTGATTACATTTTATTCTAACGTCAATTTCATGTATATTCAAATCCAATGCGCTGTAATGCTACAGAGGAACACACAAACTATATACAGTCGTATGAAAAAGTTTGGGCACCCCTGATAATTTTCATGATTTTAGTTTATAAATCATTGGTTGTTCAGATCAGCAACTTGAGTTAAATATATCATATAGCAGATGAACACAGTGATATTTGAGAACCGTTGATTAACTTTTTGAGAAGTGAAATGAAAAGTTTATAGGATTTACAGAAAGTGTTCCAACAATGAATTCACGAAATGGAAAAAGTTGTAGCGATGAAAGGGTGAGGGTGAAAATGGATAGGAAATTTGGCGTAAGGGAGGGGGACTGGAAGCTCAAGATTAATAGTAGAAGGCTAAGAATAGAGAAAACAAGGAGGGGGTGGAGGGAAAGAGTAATGTTTTAACGAGAGTGAGAAGATATTTATGGGGTCACAATGGGGGAAATTACAGGAACGGGCAGAGGCGATGAGAAAAAAAGTATTCAATTACAGAATAGTATAAATAAAATAACAGAAAAATTAGTACAGGTAGTGCCGCCGATCCTGAATAAAGTATATGGTGGGTAGTAGAAAAGGGGAGGAAAATAAAGACACGCAGGACAGAGTGAACTAAAAGAGAAAGGGCGACAAAGTGCGAAAAGAATCCGTGGGCAAAGAGGGAAAAATGAAAGGTAAGACAAAAGATTGTACCATGAGAGACGAAAGGGGTAAATCTGGGGAAATAATAACTGGGTACGGGTAGGAGAAGAATGGGCATTAGAAATAATGGGGTGGGAAGGTGGAAATCCGAGTGGTGCGGAAATAAAAGATACTTGAGGTGAAAGAAAAAGAAAAAAGGTGGACAAGTGGGGAAAAAAAGAAGAAAGGGTGGGGTCGAAAAAAAGGGTAAAACAAAGAGGACAAGATAATTATGACAGAAAGGTCAGGTGTGTAAAATAGGGATGGTGTTGTGGTCCGAGGGCCGGAGCAGAGGGATGGGAAAAAAGGGGAGCATACCCACAGTGTTTTCAGGTTAAGAAGATATATAGAAACAAATGTCTGGAGAGGGGACGGGTGTGAGGGGAAGTGGGGCCATTCGCAAGGGGAAGTGAGGAAGGAAAAAGTTAAAAGGGGTTAGGTGAGGGGGGGGGGGGGGGGAGAGAGGACGTGGGGTTACGGGAACAAGAAGTCGGATAAGGGACAAAATGAATGCCAGTGGGTTTTGTGGGTTTTTGGAAAATTAAAGAGTAAAGATAAAATTTGAGCACAATCAGGCGAATGTGGGTCATTGGCCGATGCGGGTAAGTCGAGTATGCTAGTTGATCACATGTAATGGGTGCTTGGGAGACTGGAAACAAGGAGGGTGGGATCTACAAGAAATGCGAGGCAAAAGGGGGAGAGGGGGATATATAAAGGAAACATGGATCAATAACAGTCAATGGCACGACGCGCGATCAACGGGTTTGGGAGACAAGATTCCGTAGGTACTTCTGATGCAACTGGGCCACACATCCACGGGGGGGAAACAACAGCATTAAAATGGAAACCAAAGGGCTGCACCGCATCAGGTGGGGGTAATTACTAGTTTGTGGTAGCTGAATAGAGTAGTTTAGTTAGCAACTGATGGGGCTAAAATGCTGGATGTTCTGGGTTAGTATGGAGCACTGTGCTCTCAGTAGACGTGGATTAATGTTAACCAAAGAACAGAGAAGCTAAACAAAGTTGGTGGGGGGGTAGTTTCCATCCAGTACACAGCACTTTATTCCAAAATGAAGCTGGATTGTCGGAACAAAAATGTGACATTTAGGGCAACAAACCTAAGGGGAATCAAGGCTGACAGCTGCTGGGGTTTGGGGTGAGGCAAATTCGTAGCGAAGGAGGTGCGTGTACATATACTGACGCAAAGTTACATAAGGCTGAACTAGAGACCATACAGAGATCAAGAAGAAAGGAAAAAAAAAGGGGCGG
Organism: Ancistrus triradiatus; assembly: GCA_025084515.1. NCBI lineage: Eukaryota > Metazoa > Chordata > Actinopteri > Siluriformes > Loricariidae > Ancistrus > Ancistrus triradiatus. The sequence goes on along the minus strand of JAJAGP010000589.1, from coordinate 138,946 downwards.
GAGAGGGGGTAAACATCCGTGGTGTGCAGGTGCAATGGTGAGAGTGCTTTGGAAAAAGTACAGGGGGGGGTTCTACAGCATAGTTAGACAGAAGAAAAAGGGACAGGCGCAGGGGCAGACATGTGGTGCAGCAAGATAATGTTGTAGTCTTCGGAGGTGGTCTGTGGTTCTGACTATGACTGTTCTCACCAGCCCCCCCCTTCGCCTCTGCCTATCGGAAAAAAATTGTTTCTTGGTCTGCCACTTCGTAGAAGGAGGGAATAAATCGTCGATATCAAGAAGGAGTGAAAAAAGGAAAGACGGGTGGTGGCCTGTTGTGGCTGAAGGAAGTCCATTGGGAACAACAGGACATACGATGCAATAATAAACCGGAATCCACAGGGAAACTGACGGCTGAAAATCTCTGGAGAGAGATTTTCCCTTTCCCGGAATCATGATGTTGAACGACCTTTGTTTTCAGGCCATTTGAGAGTTGTTTTTGGGAGGCTCCATGTTGCCACTCTTCAGAGAAGATGCAAGAGAGAAAAACTTCCAATTGGCCACCTTAACACTTTCTCATAGTTGGATTAACTTGTGTATGTAGAGCAAGGGTCAATAGGCTTTACAAACAAATTGTGTGTTTCCAATAATTAGTGCTAAGGTATTCAAATTACAGGGGGCCCAAATTTATGCACCTGCCTAATTTTGTTTGAATAATTACTGCACACTTTCTGTAAAACCTATAAACTTAATTTCACTTCTCAAATATCACGGTGTTCATCTGCTATATGATATATTTACCTGAAATTGCTGAGCTGGACAACCAATGATTTATAAAGAAAAATCATGAAAATTATCAGGGGTGCCCAAACTTTTTCATATGACTGTAGCACAGAGTAGACTTCATATGTATCACACAGTAATGTCTGAAGGTGATGCATGACCTATGTGTGAATGTTTCCTGATATTCCTTGTCTTGACAGAAAAGCCATGTGTGGCAAGCTAAGGCAAGCTGACACCAGTTGTTATTATTGTGTGAGATAAGAGCTGTTAGAAAGCGCTGACATGACAGCATGTAACATGGACCTCTGTGTCTACAGGACACAGTCAGCAGATTCAGGAGCTAGTCTACTCTTGCTTAGCAGTAAATAAATGGACTGTTTACAAGTAGGTTAAGAGGTAAATCCATACATTGTTAGTTCAAATCTTAACTCAGCTGAGTTCAGATTCTCCTTGAACTGGGCATCTTGTAACCGGGAAATTCCCTTACATAGTCTTCTTGTACACATAGTATCAAATATTGAACATTTAAAACATGGCTGGGTGAGCAATGTTTTTGTCTTTTTTTAGTAGCCGTTAGTTGGTAATCTCCCAGAGTCCATCTCATGTTTTGGCCTGTCCGGATTTGAACCCTAAAAAAATGATGTAGTCTTTTACATGTGAGCACTGATATGGTTTTAAACTCAGTGTTGAATAGATCAGGAGCTTACCAATAACCAAGTTGTTCACATGGACAAAATGGCAATCCTGATACGCATGGCTATTGATCACTGTGCTACCTGCAAGGACATTTAAAATGCTTTAATTTAACACAGATAGAACAGACCCAATTTGATGAATTTGATTCTTATAGATGGAACATCTTTTCATGAATTTGTCTCTTGGATCTAGCAAGATACACAGCAATTCCTCTTCATCCATCAACACCCAGTCAGTTCAGTCTAAATCCTTAACATGGAAAACTTAACAAGGCTTAATGGACTGAAATGGTGACCCAGGTGTAGCTCTGTTGCTTTTTATATGTGAAAGTAATTGCTCCTTCAATTACTGTTTTGCCCTTTTGTCAGTAGCTCGACAAGGAAAGTGTGGAAAGCATTTGGCGCTGCTTGGTTGTTCTAGATAGTGCAGTAATTTTATACAGTTATTTTTCTTGGGACACTGAAGTGCTTACATCAGGTAGGTTTAATCCTTTGTTCAAGCTGTTGAGTGACAGGTGACAATTTATTAAATTGAAATCATCTCCGTTTTGTGTGAATTAGTAACGCAGTGGCAATGTACACCATCCTTAACTACATGTATCCTAATCTTATCTTAGTCAGCATTCAATGCTGAGCCAGTTGTTTCCTTTTTAGAATTAAAATGGAAAATTGGTCAGAACAGACCAAAAAGTGAATCTAAGCCACCGATGGATTTTAGAAAGGTCACAAGTAATAAAATCTTCTGAGTGAACCACACTGAAGGCGGAAGAAAAAGGGAAAGTTCCAGATCCAGAAAAAAAGGAGATTGATGTGTGTGGGCCCGAGTAATACTTTAAAGTGGCAGGAGGAGCCCATTATCCATTTCTCTTGGTGAGAAATGCTCTGTCAGGGCAGCTGAAAGAGAATCGGAAATGAATGTCACTTTTCCTTCTCTTTTCAGAGGAAAACAAGTGTGTTATGACAACTCCTCATACCAGGCTTGGTTTGGGATATTCAGAATTGAGGATGGTTTTAATTTGTTAGGGGATACTAAAAACTGCAACGGCATCTCCCAAACTTCCTCCTGAGTTACTCTACACTAGGAGAAAGAAGGGAAATGGGGTAGAAAGGGAAAGGGAGGGAATGCAAACGGCAGGATGAAGCTGGGAGATGACGGAGGAGGAGTGGCGCCTCTCTTGCTAATTATAGCTGATTGCCACTTGAGCATCTTTGAAGACATTGAAAGAGCAGATTTCTGCCAGTGAATTGTGGGCGGAAAGAGCGTGAGAGAGAGATTCAGGGAGAAAGAGTGACACAGAGTGAGGCAGAGAGAGAGAAAGGGCAGACGTGGGTGACTCTCCAAAGCACAACTTTTAGCCTCCATTTTGGTTTAATAAAATGATACAAGCAGTCCAACAGTTAGCGATAAACAGACAAGCAGAGAGGAATACAGAGGTATAGAGACAAAAACACTAAATCTGGCAAGCAAACAAAAGAAATCTTTCAATGCAAAATGACTTCGTTTGCACCAAAAAGATGGTGTTTGTGTTTCCACTAATCAGAGCTCATTATCAGTGTTTATAACTATACTGGGAAATCAGTAACACAGTAGAGAACAGTAATGTGGACTGAATTACATCAAATAGATTCATTCTGACTTATACGGCTCCAATTTGGAACCAAAAAGTTTCATTATAACAACGCTAATAGTTTTAAAAACCTAATTTAGTCGATACTTTAGATTTAGGTGCACCATGATCTCATAATGAACAAGAATTAATATCTAAATCCATACCTTGACCACCACTATTAGGGGAGTCTTTCATTTTGTTCTTAAATAAAAAGGTATGTACAGCCAAATAGATGGGCATGGTTGTACTGAAACCTCCTCCAAATACAGTGGGGCAAAAAAGTATTTAGTCAGTCACTGATTGTGCAAGTTCTCTGACGTAGAAAGATGAGAGAGGTCTGTAATTTTCATCATAGGTACACTTCAACTATGAGAGATAAAATGAGAAAAAAAATCCAGGAAATCACATTGTAGGATTTTTAAAGAATTTAATTGTAAATCATGGTGGAAAATAAGTATTTGGTCAATAACAAAAGTTCAACTCAATGCTTTGTAACATAACCTTTGTTGACAATGACTGAGATCAAACATTTCCTGTAAGTCCTCACCAGGTTTGCACACACTTTAGCTGGTATTTTGGCCCATTCCTCCATGCAGATCTCCTCTAGAGCAGTGATGTTTGGGGGCAACAAGGACTTTCAACTCCCTCCACAAATTTTCTATGGGGCTGAGGTCTGGAGACTGGCTAGGCCACTCCAGGACCTTGAAATACTTCTTACAGAGCAACTCCTTTGTTGCCCGAGCGGTGTGTTTGGGATCATTGTCATGCTGGAAGACCCAGCCATGTTCCATCTTCAGTGCTCAAGGTTTTGGCTTAAAATCTCATGATACGTGGCCCCGTTCATTCTTCCCTTAACACGGATCAGTCTTCCTGTCCCCTCTGCAGTAAAACAGCCCCAAAGCATGATGATTTCACCCCCATGCTTTACAGTAGGTATGGTGCAACTCAGCATTCTTCTTCCTCCAAACACGACGAGTTGAGTTTTTACCAAAAAGTTCTATTTTGGTTTCATCTGACCACATGATATTCTCCCAATCCTCTTCTGGATCATCCATATGCTCTCTGGCAAACTTCAGACGGCCCTGGACATGTACTGGCTTAAGCAGGGGGACACGCCTGGCACTGCAGGATCCGAGTCCCTCTCGGCATAGTGTGTTACTGATGGTAGCCTTTGTTAATTTGGTCCCAGCACTCTGAAGGTCATTCATCAGGTCCCTCCATGTAGTTCTGGGATTTTTGCTCACCGTTCTCATGATCATTTTGACCCCAAAGGATGAGATCTTGCATGGAGCCCCAGATCGAGGGAGATTATCAATGGTTTTCTATGTCTTACGTTTGCTCCCACAGTTGATTTATTCACACCAACCTGGTTGACTATTGTAGATTCACTCTTCCCAGCCTGGTGTCTTTCGAATGGCCATGGTTGAGTTTGGAATCTGACTGTTTGAGGCTGTGGACAGGGTTCTATTATACAGATAACGAGGTCAAACAGGTGCCATTAATACAGACCTCTCTCATCAAGTCGGAGAACTTGCACAATCAGTGGCTGACTAAATACTTTTTTGCCCCACTGTATATGTGTATATGTGGTACCTCGGTTTTCATTGTTACTTCGTTCCAGAAGGCTTGTCGAGTGGCAAAAATGATGAATACCAAGCAAATTTTTCCCATAAGAAATAGTGTAAATTTAATTAATTCATTCCAGACCCCCAGAAAATCCACAGTGTATAAGATTTTTTATGCATTAATGGAGTTTTTGGTGAAAAAATCTCATTTAATTCAATTTCAATATGATTGAAGGTGAAAAGTAAACACAAAACACTTTATTGGTGAACTTAGGGAGCTAACTGCAGCCTGAAAGCCAAGAGTATTCAATTCCTGTTTTCCTTTCGGTTGGCTCTAATAAACTAACGTTTATTTATATATTTATATAAGGACCCATGGAGACATATTTGCACTAAGAATACAGTACTGTAGATGTAAAAATAAAGAAAAACGCAATAAACATAGTGAAGATCTTCACTGAACAATGGCTTCTGTGAATCTGAATCACTGTGTACTGAATAATGAATCATGAATCTGAATCAAGTTTGACTGAAAAGAGTCGTGCTACTCAATTCATACAAGTTTAAGCAAGTGCGCTGAGTATTGAGCAAACTCCGAGAACAAATTTTTCTAGTCAAAATGCGTCAAGAACCGAATCAGAGGTACCACTGTATATAACCATATAGAAAGAAATTCAGAGGGAGACTAAGAAATACAGTACAACACAATTGTGAGTGCAAGATAACACAAAAGCAACAGACAGAGAAAGTAAGAGTGAGCAGATCTCTTTTTAATAACCATGCATTTGCTGCCTAACAGGTCTGACGTCAATAACATTGATTTCATAGCCACCACAATGGAAATCTCTCTGTCTGAACTACACATGTGCTTGTGTGACTGTGTGTCAGCAGTAATGAGGGATTTTGTTTGTTGCTGTCTGCCGCCTAATTAGACTGACAAGGCCGCAAGTTAGAAACGGAGCTTGAGTCGATGAGGAGCAGTAGTGTGAAACACGATAATCACTGGGCAAAATGGTAGGAGGTCATGACCTGCTAAACCCTGGTCATATATTTAAACATTAAACCACCTTCATGTTTCTACACTCACTCTCCATTTTATCAGCTCAACTTTGAATATACCTCCACTTTATAGTTGCCCTGCATAGTTTGTTAGCCTCCTTTAACTCTTCAATGGTCAGAACCCACACAAGACCATCGCAGAGCAAGTATAATTAGAACTTACAGATAACGTACCTGTCAGATGAATAAACCTCCGATCAGCCGTGGATGGTGTTTAATGAAAGACACAGAGTTTAACTCCAGACAACGTCTTTATGAGGGAAGAAGGTGATTCAGGTAATTTTTGTTGATGGGACTAAAACTGATCTTCAGTGTCGTTGCTCTTCAGTTGAGCTGTGGATCCATTAAGAGCCGAAACGTTTGATTTAAAGGACTGACTTTGTTTTGCTTTTCCAGCACTTCCAAATCCTTAAGGTGGTAAAGCTCTGGTTGGTCATTAATAGCTTTATCTTCCAAATTTAAATCGTTTTCAAAAGCAACAGATTTTATAAACTAATGATAGCTTTCATTTCGGCAGCATTTTATTTGTGTCATTATAACTTGACTGCTTTTTAGGGTGGGTGTCGTTGCTAGGTTACGTGTGTATGCCGCGGAGTAACACTTATAGAGCGTCGGTCACAGGGCCATTATGGTCAATAATATCATGGGGAAAATGTCTCTCAGCGAAATCAGATTGTGGGGTCGAAACTGTGGTATAATATAAAATAAGCATTGAAATTTCAAACAGCCACTATGGCCATTCAAGTAGTTACGGAGAGTTCTCAAGGATCAATTATAACATGCAAAAACTTTCATTTTCAAATTGCTTGCTTCTTTGAGCATGTTGACATTTCCATAATTATACTTTAGTAAATCCCCTGTTAACACAACTACACAATCTGTCAAGTAGCACCTCCATATTTTGGGATATTACAAATCAGCGCCAGAGTGTGTAAATATAACGATATACAGTCCTCAATCTGTGCTGCAAATGTACAGTCATATGACACAGTGTGATGTGGGGGCTGCCCTGGTCAGGCACACAGTCCTGACCCAAACTCTAGGAATTAAAGAGACTCAAAGGAAGAGGGAATCCTCTGACAAGGAGAACACAGACAGACAGACAAAGACCCTGGATGGGACCCAGGGTCAGGGACAGATTCCAGAGGGGATGAGATCACAAAACAACAGGAAGGAAGGTCAGGACAAAACCTGGAAGGAATGCAACTCAAATTCAACTGCCAACAAAGTGAGCCAAATCCCTGTAAAGGTGAGGTTTTTCAGTTGGTTTCAAGCAATACAGTGACGTCCTCTTCAAGATAAGCTAACGCAACCCACCTTGTTGGGGGTGTGGGACAATTTTATTTGATTAAACTCTCTATTACTTTGTACTTATTCATTGCATCTTAGATTATATTTTATTCTATTCTAATTTGAAGTAGTATATTTTCTCTACATATGTTCTATAATTCTTACAGTTAACATCCAGGCTGCCCAAGGAGGATGGGTCCCTATTTGAGTCTTGGTCCCAAGCTTTCTCCCAAGTTTTTCCTTGACACTGTCTCCTCAGGCTTGTTCAGCTAGGGCTTTGTGCCAAAATATTTGTAAAGCTACTTTGAGACAATGCTGTGATGTGAAAACTGCTAAAGTATAAAAATAAATTTGACTTGACCTAACTTGACCTGACCACTTTACTGGCAGTTCATGCCATGAGGAGAGACTTCATCCCAGCAGGGTGCAAGGTTTTCTCTTCCTTTGCCAAGGCCACTCCAGTTAGCCTGGCTTCCTGTCCAGGGGTGAATCTAGCATCAGAGCTTTAAGGGTGCTGAGCACCAAATGAGACCAGACCCCCCCTTTTTAACAAAATCTTGTACATTTTTAACAATTTTGGACTGTCATTTTCACACTTGAAGGAAGAACATATAATGTTTTAGGTAGGGAAACACCATGACTGCAATGACACCAACAAATTTGAGAAAACTTCCACTAATGCTGAGCTTGTAAGACAGTGATGGGATCATAAGATTTGCGAGGCAGTGATGGGATCATAACATTTGCGACAAACTTCTGTAATACCTCCCTAAAAAACCTAAAAAATTACTTTTTACTACTTTTGGGTGTTGGGGCTCAATCTAGGAGTGAAGTGAGGTCATGTTACAGTTTCACCAGTCCCCATACAAGTTCTTCCTTCCAGATTAAAGTTCTGTTTGTTTGTCTGTTTTTGTTTTCCACACTAGAGAATTCCCATTTCCTTCAAGCCTCCAGAGTATCTTCAGTTGCTTTGTCTGTCATGTGCCTTCATGTGACACATAGGTGCTACACAGTTAGTGATGTAATGAGTTGCTTGTATTGATTGTGATAGTTTATTCTTAGTATTTATATAAGATTTTCCAAAAATACAGCCATAAATATTAGCACATGAACAGTGTTACAAAGTTTAGTGTTAAGTGGGAATCTATCCAGATTAACCTTACCAATTGGTGACAAATTGAACGTCTAATCATGGCTGATGGAAAACAGATTCTCATCTAACATCATCATCGTCCCATGTGTCATGTTTTATTGATCTTATAGGATGTGCTTTTTCTCTATATATGTTTCGTTTAACTTATTAGACGTATTTCTCTGGGAGTGATTAGTTATAATCAGGCTGATTAGAGAATCAATAATACAATAAAGCTGAGAGACAGAGAGAGATAAAGAGAGAGAGAAAGAGCGAGAGAGAGAGAGAGAGAGAGAGAGAGAGAGGAGAACAGAGAGAAACTACATTTACACTTAAACGTGTACTTAAAGTGGAGCAACGACAATAAAAAAAAAAGAGATTGTGTGACACAGCCTATTTATTTGTGTGCTTAAAGATCTAATTACCTATCTATCTACACTTAATACCCAAATGTGTGTAGACAGCCCTTTAAACTAAGGTGCTCAGCTAAGGTCTTCAGGAATTTCAGCCACACCCACAATAACTAAGTGTTGTAGTACTCGAGTCTGGTCATTTGGACTCAGTCTTGTCTTGTCTCAGAGTAAGGCGAATTTCTATGCAGGACTTCACTAAAGAAGAAACATTAATCTGAATGTAAATTCAGAATAAAATATATCATGTATAATGAATGATAATAAATGTAAAGTGAATTACAAACTGATTTAATATTTTTCTGTTTTCTTCTTTTTCTTGTTGTACGAAGAAAAAAATCTTCATCTGGTCTGGTCTCGTCTCCTGTCTGGGCCACTCCCTGTCTTTGTCTTAACTCAACTGCTAAAGTCTTGGCTTTGACTCGGACTCGGCTCTAGTGGTCTTGACTCCATAGACAAACAGTGGCAGTAGAATGGGTCATACTGAACATAGTTGAGCACTGTCATATGAAGCCAGTTCATCAGATTCCTGCCCTGTTAGAGCTCAATCTAACTACAGATGTTGTTAAAGAGGTTGTGTATAGAGGGTTATAGCTCTAGGTCAATGCTGAAGCTGATATAAAAGTTGTCTGTTCTTGGCTACAGCACAAACTAGAGTTCTGAAAAAATAAAAAATAAAAAAATTACATGAGGATCATTGTGGATTTGGTTTTTATAGCTTCCATAGCTATCCAAAATCCAAAATACATTTCTGTCCGATTGAACGATGTGGATAATCTTCTAAATAATCTGATGAAAATAAGAATAATAGCAATATACACACTTATGTAGCACACAACACAAAATGGTGTCCACAACTTTTGGAAATAATACAGAATTGCATCACATTGCTGCCCACAAACAATGGGACTACAGCAATTTAGGATGAGATGGTTTCCCCAATATCCCAAACACATTAAAAGTATAGATTTTCAGTTTCTTTTCACTATTATTTCTCCCTAAGTATCCAATCTGTAGCATTAACATTTCATTTCTTTTCCTATTTTCTGTTATAAGCTCTTTCTTCAGCTTCACACTTAAATATATAGTCTTAACACTTTCATTCTTCTGTCTTTCGAAACTCTAATTCTCTCTGTATTACTTTCCCTATTTTAGTGCTTATTCTAGTTCTGCTTTCTTTTTAAGGCTTCACTGATCACGTCTTCCCAAGCTGACTTTCATTTCTCGTATCACTGATTAAGCTTAACTTTTCTTAACCTTTTTTTTTTACTTCCAAATGTACACACAAACAAATTACTCTCATACTGTTACCTAGTGGTCTCTCTACAAAGACACCACAGTTTGCACAGTTTTCACTCTGCAAAAAGTGTTATCAATAAAGAAATGGGTTGACCAGTTTGATGTGGAAGAACATGAATGGCCTGCACACAGCCCTAACCTAAACACCATCAACCACTTGCAACTTTGGAAATGTTAACTGGATGCAGGACTGGAGGCATCTCCTAACATAAACATGCCTAATTCTCTTGTGGCTGTATGCAGTCCTATTCCTAAATCAGTTTCATTGAGTAATGTATATCGTAGGCAAATATAGCAAAGCGGATACCTGCCCATATGCTAAAGGATATAAAATATGTAGACACCCTTTCTAGTTAGTGATCTGTGTTATTGTATGTTCATACTCTGGATCATAAAGGCATGGGGTCTCCAATAACAGTGTCAGTAGGATGGGCTGTGCTAACACTCACAGTGACTTGGTAACTTTCATGTTTCTACTTCCCCAACAAGTGATTACATCATCTTTCCGCTCTGCCCTCTTATAGCAAACTCTGTAAAAAATGTTTGGCGACTGAAATTAAGAACTTGACTGACTTGCACTTGACTCCTTTGATATTAATTGAAATGCCAACAGTGAGCTACAGCTTATTGTCCATCTCACAGTCATGTTCCAAAATCTGGTGGGGGAACTCCTATCTGTCTACTCTACTCACCCTTACTCAAAATCTGTTTATGTCCTAAGTGTAATACCACAAGAACAATAGCTGTTCAAATCATTCCTGTTTATCGTGGGTAGAGAGTGTGTTAAACCTTGTACCCCTTATTGCTGGGTCCCTTTGTGCGTGTGTGTGTCTGATTTGTCTCTTGCCCTTCACACTTGTACCCAAAAGTAGAGTAATGAGTAGTGACAACCCTAAGATGCAGCAATTCCAGTGTGTGTGTGTGTGTGTGTGTGTGTGTTTGTGAGAGGGATCGAGTGCAAGCGAGAGAAAGAGAGACTTGGTCAGACAATAAACGAACACTAATGACTGAGCTCCCATGATCCTTTGCTTCCTTTCAATTTGCCCCCATTAACTTTCTGACTGTTTGAGACGTGACATTGTTGCAAACGTCTGAGATGTTTTTATTTGGCTGCCAGTGTCCAGAGCTACCACAGCTAACAATAATAAATTATATTAACACACTTTCATTTATTTATTGACCTTCCAGACTTTGAATGGACCTCAAAGTGCTTTGCTTCATCAAAAGTGCATGGCACTTCAAACCTGAGCAATTCAAAATATTAAACCGAGACAAAGGTAAAATGACAAAGCAATAAAACAAAGTGATCCATATAAGAAAAAATCAATAATTATAAATCAATAGCACAAGAGTCATTAGGTCATAATTAGATCACTGGTGTTTTTGAGTCGTTCATGAGTCATCCCTATCAATTCTGACTGCCTGTAAGTACTGTCGAGCTCCTCTCCATTTCAAGCATCACTGTCTCTAATCACTATTCCCTAAATCGTACATACCATATATAGACTATCCTCTTTATCTCGCCCACTTGTGTTTCATGGCTATTTCTGGCGAGAGTCGAGTTTTACAAAAAGACTCCTATCTCTTCGAATGTGGAGAGACTTGTATATATACAAAACTGAAAGAGACATTAATATTTAAAATACGTATTTAGAATTTGGTATAATCTGACAAAAATTATATAACTTATTTGAGTTGTTTGGTTCAAATAACGCAGAAAAATACAATTTTCTCAGTCACATGTGCATCCCGCCACTACAAAGAGGCCAAGACTTGCTGCCCCTCTCTCCAACACATTTACTACGATGCCGATTGGTCCTTTTCAATGATGAGGCAGGGCTTCTGTACTACAGTCCCATTCATATCTCAACCAGTGATTAGTCTCCTTGTTATACAGTATAATGTCTCTGATAACAGACAGGGGCTGTACATCATCCAGCATTGCAAGTTTAAAGTAGGATTAAAGGGTCACCTACCGACGGTCTGAAGGATCTGAGATCACAGGTGTTCAGTTTAGGTTTGTGCCCTTGCCCTTTAAGTGGCCCTTACACTAGATGACTTTGAAAAGACTCTGAAAAGGTTTTAAAAGACTAAAAGCTGAGACCTGAGATGGTAGCCCTGTCACCTCACAGCGAGAAGGTCCTGGGTCCAATCTTGCATAGTCATTAATTGCAAGACTGAAACTTGGTTCTGTTAAAATTATTTCCCATCATGCTTTTGCAGAAAACAAGATGCACTGTCTTGGTTCTAGTCGTTCATCTACAGTACTGTATTCTCAGTGAAAAAAAGTCTCCATGGGTCCTAAAAACAGTTGTTTTGACTGCCAAACAAAAGGGAAACAGGAACTTGATGCTCCAGAATACAGCCAGCAGTTAGCATTAGCAGCTAAGCTAGGAACCTGGGTTCACTTTCAATGCATTACTCACTAAATTCAGTTAGATTTGTTAACACTTTATTGTTAAATAACCTTTGTGTTAATGATTTTGGCTTACTGTAGGTTAACATATAAGTGTTTTAAACATTTACTCACTTATCATTATTTATCTTATGCTCCGCTACGATACAGTATAAACCGCTCTAGCAAACACTCCTCAGTTCATGATACATTTAACTAACAATAGTCGGAACATATCCCCATCATAAATCACTAGTTTTGAATTTAAACACACACATAGCATACACACGAGTCAAAACATTATAACCCCTGACACACAGAATAACGAATAAAGCTGATTATCTCGATACAATGCCAAACCCTGGGTCCTGTGGATGTCAGTTTGACACGTGCCACCTACCTCATCGGCCTACGTAACCCCACTGAATACCAAATGACTTCATTTTCACCACCTACGCTCTCTACATAAAGCAACGTGGACCAAAAATAGAGCTCTACATACTTACTAAAGTGCAGATTTTTCTACGTTGTTTTAACGCAGTAGATGAACATGCTTAATAGCAGATGTGAAACTATATGTTTTGTATCTGGAGTGAACACTAGTCTGGGAAAAGTATATGAACCTCTGCGCTAATAACCTTTCCAGAAGTCAGGTATTGAATTAATGAGATAAGACTGAATGAGTGGGTTGAACATAAGGTGACCTGTTCAATTAAAAAAAAAAAGAAATCATACAAAGTCTGCACATCTGACAACTGTTCTTTCATGTGAACAGTACAAAAAAATAGAGAGGAATAGAAAAGGTGTGAGAAACTGGAAAAGGTTACAAAGGCATTTTTAAAGACCAGACTGTTCACAATTCCACAATGAGACAAAGCACCAGTGGAAGGAAATTCAATACTGTTACTACTCATCCTTGGAGTGGCCATCCTGCAAAGATCACAACAGGAGCACACAGTGAGAAAGGACACTTTCTAGGAAGTATGTTCATGTGTCCGTGATAAGAAAAACAATGATAAGACACCATGAAAAAGGACAGAAAGGTCTATTCCTCACTCTTAGTGCTAACAGTCAGTGCTGCTAAAGTTGTTTCTACCGGTTATATTAGATTTGTGTTTACATACATTTCTCAATCTAGACTGTGAATGTGTTTAATAAGTGCATGCAAGTGCTATCGATGTCTATTATTTATTTATATACACATTTTCTGACTCATTCAGAGGTCTAACTTCTATAAACAAACACTATTATAATGCACTAACATCTTCTGGGTAGGTTTTGCTCCAGCAGTCAGTAGTAACAGACATCAATCTCTCAGACCAGGCCTTAGTAGACAAGTCCCACGTTAACTGAACCAGTGGAGTTGTTAAAACAATCTTGCTTTATGTGAAGATAATTTAAAGAATCTAAACCAGAGTTCATAAAAAGAAACATTAGAAAGGCTACGCTATTTAATGCTCTACAAGAAATGAGAGGAGTTTGCAATCTATCCTGAAGGAAATTGGTCGACATTTGGTTTTCTTTTTGCTTCGTTTTTATGCATTCCAGCTGTTCAGAGTCATTTTAAGAGCAGGGATATGCAGATCTGTTAATTAGGTGTGAGTTTGGCATGTGAGTGCATAAATGCTTCCAAGTATTTACTGGGAAATGATTGGATATAAAGAGCGAACATCTGGATTCCCAGACCTTCCCAGTAGATAAGGTTCAAGAGAGATGAAGTTTTATTTCACCAGTTATTTCACCAGCAGAGACTAATAAAATATAGAGGTGCCTGTTGACTGGATGGATGGATGGATGGATGGATGGATAGATAACTGGATATACAAAGTAGAAACTACACACACACTTTTTATGAACTCTGGTTTAAAATCTTGAAATTATCATCACATAAAGCAAGATTGTTTTAACAACTCCACTGGTTCAGTTAAACTTCAGTCTACTAAGGCCTGGTCTGAGAGATTGATGTCTGTTACTACTGACTGCTGGAGCAAAACCTACCCAGAAGATGTCAGTGCATCAGGTCAGGACACCCACAGATGAGGTACTATTTGGGTGACAGACCATCTTCAGCACTGCAGTAACTCTGATGTGGTGGTGGTGTGTTAGTGTCTATTGAGCTGGTACGATTGGATCAGACCACAGTCACGTCAGAGACAGTAGCTCATCTGTTGCTGCACAATCCTTCATCAGTGCTCATAGAACTCTGCCTATAGGGTGCTGGTGGCTGGACTGGACATTTGGACGTTCGTTTCAGCTTGAGGTCACAAACAGATGGCTGGACATTCTCCTTCAGGATTTTTTGGTAGACAGCAGAATTCATAGTTCCATTTATCAGAGCAAGTCTTCCAGGTCCTGAAGCAGCAAAACAGCCCCAGACCATCACACTACCACCACCATATTTTACTGTTGCTATAATGTTCTTTTTCTGAAATGCTGTGTTACTTTTACACCAGATGTAATGGGACACACCTTCCAAAGAGTTCAAATTTTGTCTCGTCAGTCCACAGAATGTTTTCCCAAAAGTTTTGGCGATCATCAAGATGTGTTCTGGAAAAATTGAGACGAGCTTTAATGTTCTTTTTTTTTTTTTCGCTCAGCAGTGCCCAGTCTCTTTCTTATGGTGGAGGCATGAACACTGACTGAGGCAAGTAAGTCTGGTAGAGTCTTGCATCTTATCAGTGACATGTTGCCATATATATTACAACTGTAACAAGAAAACTGTAAATTTGTGGCACAATGTTTATTGACTTCTGTGGGTTTTATACTTTTAGACCTCTGGCACTAAAACAATGAACTTGGCAGGGGTGAGTTCTTTAAGCCCTTTTTCTTCTGTTCTTTGTGCACTAACTGGAAATTAGGACCATTATTTGTACTCGTCAGTTCTTAGGTGTTTCAGTTTGCCTCTAACAACAAACTAAAAACATATTTTGTGTTTTATTCATTGGATTGACGGTCAACTGGCATATTTAGGCCTTCACTCCCAGCAGGAAATGGCTTGAAATGACTTTTAATTACTTTTTATTCTAATTAAAACACCTATTGTGGCAGGATTTTGTAAATTGAGCACTTTATTTCTGACTGAAGCAATAAAACAGTTTCTGAGGCAATTAAGAAAAGCAATACTCCATTTCTCACTAATATAATCTATTACGTTGAGCTTGTGCTGACTGACATAATTATAGATGATGGTATAATTGACTGTCAGTTTGACCACATAATATTTACACCATTGGCAGATGCCCATATGCAAAGAGACTTGCAGACATGTTTGAATTCTTCTTAGTAGACATTAGAATTGTAGTCCATTCCTCTGTACAGAACAGCTTCAACTCTGGAATGTCACGTAACTACTTGCTTCAGTTCTTTCACAACATTTCTATTGCATTAAGGTCAATATTTTGACTTGACTATTCCAAAACATTACTTTATTCGTCTTCAGCCATTCTTAATTAGAACAGCTTGTGTGCATGAGTCACGTTCTCTTGAGATTCAGTTGTTCTGACAGGTTCTTGAGGAATTTACTGATATAATTCAGTATTCATTGTTACATGAATGATGGAAAGCACTCTTTGCCCAGATGCAGCAAAGTGGGCTATCACCACCAAGGTTCAGTGTTGATCTCATCTGTTCATAAAACATTTTGCCAGGATTTTGGCTTGTCCACATGATTTTAGCAAATTGCAGACAGGAAGCAATGTTCAATGTGGAGACCAGAAGCTTTCATTTTGAGACCATGCCATGCACATTGTTGGGCTCCTGAAGGTGGACTCTTGACCAATGTGAGAGAAGCCTTCAGTTAAGTAAAGGCTTAAGCAAACGTTAAAGTAAAATTTACCCTGGGTCCCTTTGTGACCTCACGCACTATTAAACACCTTGCTCTTGCAGTGATATTTGTTGGTCAGTTACTTCTGGGGAAAGTAACAATGGTCTGAAGTTTCCTCCTTTTCTACACAACTTGTCTGACTGTAGATGTGTAGAGTCCAAACACTTTAGAGATGGTTTTGTAACCTTTTCCAGCCTGATAACCATCAACCTCTGAAATTTCCCCTGCCATAATATGCATTCACAAATGTGTTGTGAAGATCAGACTTTGATAGATCCCTGTTTTTTAAATACAACAGAGTATTCACTTACAACTGATTGTCATCCCATTTATTGAAATCACCTGACTCTAATTTTACCTTAAACATAATTTTTCTACTTCCAAGTGTAGCATATTGGATCATTTTCCTCTAGACATAAATGAAAAGTGTAATATTTCTGTCTTTTTTGTTTAACTGGGTTCTCAACTTGTGAGACTTAGAATATAATGTTTTAACTTCTATTATATTAAACATACAAAAATCAAAAGGGTTCACAAACTTTTTCTGTTTTGTTATATGATTTGGAATGGTTTTTGACACCAAATGTACGTAGGAACCTACAAATATTCTAAATCACTCAATCACTTCTTTTCAATGTGATAGATATGTGCTCAACTGTGTAACTAGATTTTCATATATTTATTGCTAATATGAAAATCATGCCTTGGTTTTTAGTCACTCTTAAAAATAAGAACTATTCTTGGGCATGCACTCAGACACTTTGGACCTGACTGTGTGCATTACAGCCTGTTGAAGTAAAAAAACATGATAAGGGAATAAAATAGCATTTCACCTTGTTGCCTGTACCACTCACTATCCAGGGGACGAAAAGCTCTCATGCCTCCATCTCATGCTGCGACGCTTTGCCCTCCTCTTTTGAATCTTGGTCTACTCCTGCTGTGAAAAGGAGAGAGGCATAAAAGATAAAACTGCAAAGAATTCAAAGCAAAAGAAAATGCCACATTACCTATTAAAGAACAGAAAATCTGCTCTTCTGCCAGCCTTGTTACATGGACATCTGAGTGTACTACCACAAACTGTTGTTAGAGGCCCCTGATGTGTTACACATTCTCAACTCTACTGTCGATAAGACCACTCCGTACTGGAAGAACCTTTGTCAGCAGTGCTGATTCAGAAATGTAATTAAACCAATTGTGTTGTACAACTCAGGGCAAAACAATGTAAGAAATGTAGTACATTCAAAAAAAAAAGTGCTATGACCTTGGTGTTTGCCAGTTCCAGGCCCTAACCCAGGCCACCCAACGTTCATGTTGCAAGCCCAGTCTGGGGTTCAAACCTAGGTCATCAGGAACTGCTGTTTACAGCAGCTGGCTTTTACCAACAAGCCACAGGGGCTGCAGTGTAATTTGATTTTATGCCATTTTAATACTTTTAATAATTTTGTTTTTTGAGGGCTCCAGAGAAATTATACATTTTCAAAGATCTCTAGTACAAATCATATTCTATTACATATTATAATTGCTTTGTGTATAGTAATTCAATTTGGGACATCAAAAAGCGTTTTAGGCTGTATGTTCTAATTCTCAGCTCGCCAATATGATCATTTGGCTACAGATCTCCTCCCTTCACAAAAAACAAACAAACAAACAAACAAACAAAAAAATGCTGCAAAACTCAGTATGCAGTTATGTCTCAGGCATAAATGATTACAGGTGTGGTCTGATTAGACACTGGGTCTTGCCACAAGAGGGTGTAAAAGTGCTTCATCTGCCATAAAAAGGGTCTCAGAGGCTACTTTTGGGTAGTGTACCTCTTAATGAGAGATTGTTGACTACTAGACATGCCCCTGCGATGCACTTGGAGACATTTTGTCCATATATATAAATTCCAACAACTCCTCCTTGCTCCTTGCAGTGAGTGTGTATATATATATATATGTATGTATATGTATACAGACTGACAAGCTTGCAGCAGTATCATAGGAAACCAAGCATTTCTGATTGCATGAACATGCTTGAGCAGATGGAAAAGATATGTACTGCTCTATATATGTACGTATGTATGTATGTGTGTGTGTGTGTGTGTGTGTGTGTGTGTGTGTGTGTGTGTGTGTCAGACAGCACTACTGGTGGCATAAAGGCCTCCTGGCTGTGTGTGCGTGAGTCTATGCGTGTGTGACCCTAATGGCAGCAGCATATGGCATCGGTAATCTGATTTGGAGGAGATGGAGCTGGAAGTGGAGAGAGAGAGAAAGAAAGAAGGATGAGGGAGGATAGATTACTCCTCTCTAGAGACCTCCGGATGTAATATTCATATGTGGGTCATGCTGAAGTGCACATTCTTGCCATCAAATATAATGTCAGGACAGTCCTGAAAGCTTCTGTTAGGATACCAGCAAAAACGAATATCTTATTTAACCTTCTGCTATGCAAGAAATGTGGAAGTACCTAGACTCGATGATCTGACTGCACCACCATTTTATACTACTATCATGTAGTCAGAAAAATGTACATACCAGTTCCGAGCATAAATATCGCTTCATTTTGCCAACTGTTATGAAGCCATAAAGTATACATGCCTTACATAATGAAGCCACATGGGTTAAATAAAGTAAAGTTAAGCAGTTTCCTACTGTGAATGAGAGCTGAAAAAATATCCAATGACCATCAATCCCACAACTGAAACACAAAGAACGTACTGGGAGGCATATACTGACAGGCTCAAATAATGTTGCTATTCTTTAGGTTGATCACTTTAGGGAATTAGAAAATTCACTTGTCATGAGGTATCATAGTCAGACTTAAAATAAATCCTGACACATTTACAGTTGTGAGCCACAATAAATTTTGTGTGTTGAGAACCAGCCTGAACATGCCAAGATATAGAATCCTGGGACTTCTGTCTACTGCAAGATTACATCAATTCCTGCCCAGTCCAAATGTACAAAGTCGTGTCCAGATCAAGTGAACACGTAAAGTCTGAGAACCAATCCAAGTGAGAGTACTGTGAGAAGCAAATCATGCTGGATGACGCTGTGCTGCCTGACGACATCAAGGACAATATCACACTGACTATGCAATAAAGACGCTGACCCACTGATGGCTGGGGATTTCCCTGAACCTTGCTGGCATGAAGCTTCCCTGACCTCCCATACCCTCTAGTATACACCATGTCCTACTGGAGTGACAGCATGTCTAACAAGGGAGTGGGGTTATAAAACATAATCATGTTACCCTCCTTAGCAGAGTGGTTCAAATGGTCATGCTGCCATGCAGTATTCTAGTAGGACCTAAAAATACAAATATTCTGTTGTGAGCTGATATTGATTTTGTTGTTATTAGATGGGGTTTATACGCACAGCCTGGAAAAAGCACAGTAATAATGACCTAAAAGCAAAGGTGCATGGCATCCATTCCTGCATTTCACACCTGCAACACATCCAAAAAAAGTTGGACGGGGCAATTTAGAGCTTATAATAAATAAACAAAAATAAAAAATGATGTGATTTCAAACAGGCAATGTCAACAGGTAATTATAAACATGATTTGGCACAAAAGCAGCATCCTGGAAAGGCTGAGTCTTTCATGAGCATAGATGGCCAGATGATCACCAGTTTGTTAAGAAATGTGTGAGAAAATGATTGAAATGTTTCAAAATAATGTTCCTCAAAGAAAGATTGGAAGGGATTGACATATTTCAGTCCTAACTTTTTTCTGATTTGACTTGTTTTGCAGTGTGTTGTTGAAAAAGGCACGTCCCTTGAAAAGATGTCTTGAAGGAAATAATGTTGCTCTAAAATATCAGTGTACTTTTCTGCATTAATGCTGCCATCACGGAACTTAAAATAACCTTAGCCAAGGGCATTTCAACAAGACAACGGAAAACAAGTCAAATCAGAAAAAGTTAGGACTGAAATATGGAAATGCCATCCAGCTTATCTTTGAGTAACATTGTTTTTAAACATTTCAATAATTTTTCTCACACATTTGTTGACCACTGAAGATTATAACTTTAGTTTTTTTTTTTACCTCATTACTAGCCCTAAAATGCTCTGTCCCAACATTTTTTGGAATGTGTTGCAGGCGTGAAATGCAGGATTGGATGTTTACTGGCAAATAAAATGAACATTAACTATCCTGATTTCATACTGTGTGCAATTATTTAAAAGTAAAAGTACATGTAAGGACATTCTTTTTCTTTTGGCTGTTCCCATCAGGGGTCACCACAGAAGATCCTACGTCTCCATCTTGCCCTGTCATGAACATCCTCCTCTGTCACACCAACCGTCTTCATGTCCACTTCTTCTCTCAGCCTAGATTCCACTACTCTTTCCCATATGTTCATGCTGTGACTGATCAACTTTATGCCTCTGTAATTAGTACAGCTCTGCACATCACCCTTATTATTAAAAATTAAAAATTGGGACCATTACCCTTTTTCTCTACTCTTCATACATCCTCAGGCATCACCTTCCATGATGTTGTTAAACAGCGTAGTTAAGAACTCTACTGCCATCTCTTCTAAGCACTTCCATGCCTCCACTGGTATATCATCTGGGCCCACTGCCTTTCCACTATTCAATTCCTTTTACTGCAGCCCACACTTCCTCCTTGCTAATCTGAGGCACTGCATAATTCTCAATCTCCACATCATCCAGCCTTATATATATATATATATATTATATATATATTATATATAAATATATATATATATATCTGTACTCTGTATATATATATATAATATACACACATACACACATACAGGACTGTGGAGCAGGATGTGGGTCAGGAACTGGACTATTGACCCAATCTCTGCCAAGATGCCATGTTGGGTCCTTGAGCAAGACCCTAACCCACAATTGGCTGGAATTGTAAAGACTGTATTCAATTGTAAGTCGTCTGGAAAAGGGCGTATGCTAAAGAGATGTAAATGTACTGTATTATATATATATATATATATATATATATATATATATATATATATATATATATATACACACACACTCAATGTTATACGTACATATACACACATACAAACACACACAGTGGTGCTTGAAAGTTTGTGAACCCTTTAGAATTTGCTAGATTTCTGCATGAATATGACCTAAAACATCATCAGATTTTCACACAAGTCCTAAAAGTAGATCAAGAGAATCTAGTTAAACAAATGAGACAAAAATATTATATTTGGTCATTTATTTTTTGAGGACAATGATCCAATATTACATATTAGTGAGTGGCAAAAGTATATGAATTTCTGAGATTTCTGAGCACCTCAGAAAATGAGTTGTTGATGCTCATCAGGCTAGAAAAGGTGCATACTTTTGGCACTCACTGATATGTAATATTGGATCATTTTCCTCAATAAATAAATGACCAAATATAGTGTTTTTGTCTCGTTTGTTTAACTGGTTTCTCTTTATCTACTTTTAGAACTTGTGTGAAAATCTGATGATGTTTTAGGTCATAGTAGTCATGCAAAAATCAATGATGATTTTGGGTTGTACATTAACAATTAACATGATGCAACTAAGAATTTTTCCCCACCCTTACTACTTTGGCTTGATTAATTACTTTTAATTTAAGGGTATTGTTTTTATAGATGAAGTGTTTTGCCACTCCACACACCTCTGCTCACTGGCTGTCATCATTGGCAATTAATGGAGATGACAATTAGAGCAAATGTTGCTCACAACTACTGAAAGCAGTTATCACTGACTGGTATTTAACACTGGCTGCTATCATTGTGATGATCTCTGTGCTTGGTCTGGGGCAGGGTGGAAAGCAGTCAAATCCAAGATGATGGCTGGGTTACACTTCCAAGTTTTCCTTACAAAAGATTTATAGGTTAGCATGTGCACATGTTAGACAAAGTGAGGATATTAAGTCTGGGATTCAAATTAGCAGTGGGGAAGTCTAAAACTCATCTTCCAGTTATGACATCTGAATATAGAATGGACATAGAATGGGAAAGACTCAATGAGAAGAGACTGAAATACCCAAAAGATTCAGTAACCAGCAAAGAAGAAGAGGCCAATTTTAGGCAAGGGACAGCAAAATATCTTCAATTCCATGAATTAAGCACAGGTATGAGAAATGTATCATCCACATTACTTTCTGTGAAACAGGGTCGAAATGGACAATGATCAGACATCACTAGTGACATAGTAGTTTAGAAGCTTTGCACATAGTGTTTTATTTTGAACAATAATATGAATTTAAACACAGTATGAAAAACATTTAGTATACTACTGCACTGTACAATGTATTTCTTATCTTTTTAACTTTTATAAGTCTTTTAACACTTACCGACAATTTAAACAAAAACCAGACTGGAACAATACCATGTTGTTTTTTGCCTTTCAAGACTGTGATTTCTTTTTCTGTCAGCAGGTGTCACAAGGGTTTGTACTGGTTTTCTGTCACTCAGTGGCCAACAAGATACAGTAGCACCTTGGTTCTTGACCACATTGTAACTCGTCATATTCACTTCTCGAAGCATTTTGGTTCTCATTGTTTGTTCGGTACTTAGTGCACTTGCTTAAGCTTGTATGAGTCGATTCACAATTCAGTAGACCGTGATTCAGATTCACAATAGCCCTTGATCATTGTTCTGTGCTATTTTTTTATCGTGTTTTTTATTTTATTTTTACATCTACAGTACTCTTAGTGCAAGAAGTAACCCATGAGTCCAAAAAACTTTTGACAGCCAACTAAAATGGAACCAGGACATGAATCCTCCAGAACACAGGTTGCAGTTAACATTAACAGTTTGGGTTTTACTTGGTTTTGTTTGTTTTGCATTTATCTTTCACTTTCAATCCATTATTCACTGCATAATTCTAAAAGAAAAAAAAGGTCAGTATATCTGTTAAAGAGCCAGTACATTTCATGTCTCTACTAAGACATACCAAGAAAATAAAACCTTACAAAATCTGTGAACTAGAGAGCAAACAAACAGCAAAGATCTGAACAACTGTAGATTAAAATTAAGTCTGATTGATAGATTTGCCAAACAGCAGTCTCCAGCAAGAAAAGTGACTTTGTAGTGGATCTGGTCAACATGGTGCATCATCTGGGTTGACCGAAAACAGAGCAGAAAAAGAACAGCACACCATGAGCTGTGATAACAAGATTCATCCCCAGAACAGCCGGTAATCTTGTTTGGAAAATGGCCAAAGACAGTGATTTTAAAAGAAAAACAAGATATAGTACAGAGAAAATTTCAGCAAAGACTAGAGACAATTTGAAGGCAACAGTGGTTAGTAAAAAGGAAGTTGCACTGTAATTTATTTGAAAGTATTATTATTTGTGTGCACAATGAGGTGATTTCCCATATTGCTGGATAAAGTTACATGACTTAATAATCCGATCATAGTCAGATTTCTGCAGTTATCTGATTATTCAAGTGGTCATGTATACAGCATACTCCGATCTAGAAATCAGATTAAAAAATACAATAAAGAGAGCTGGAATTTACACCAGTAATTGGATTACTCATAGCATGTATACCAGTTACCAATTATAATTGAGTTTTCAGTCTGTGCACAGTTCCCAGGTCTGCGTATTTTAAAGACTAGACTTTACTTGGCCTCTTTTTCCATTTTCTTTAGTGTTTTTTTTCCCCTCTGGATCTGGCAACCTCGGAAATAAGCGTGCTACGGAATTAAAGGCAGCTGCTATCAATCACTTTGTGGAGACACTGAAATGCAGTATATATGTTGAGGTTTGCCATAATAAAAACCGGGCGAACCATGAAAACAAAAGAGGTTTTAGGACCCATTTGCAGTTAGGTAAAGATGGAATAGGTAAACCAAAAATATAACTAAAAAACAAACAAAAGCAAACTGAAAGTGGCTGGGGATCAAACCCTGGGCTGCGGTGTGAGGGCTCACTCACGTAATGCCATATGCCACTCAGCCACTGAAGTGAAATGTAATAAATGCAGCCTGTAAGGGCAAAATGGAGAGCCGTGCTGGGACGGGCTCAAAAACAGGGATGTAGTATAAGTACCAAACCAAAAGGGAGAGAAAAAAAGGGGAAAAAAAATATCACAAAAGGAAACGTCATAGTGCTCAATGCACCCAAGCTGAGCTATGCTTATGGTGCAGCTCCGCTACGCAAAAGGCATACTGGGTCCGCTCTTGCACAGAGCGTAGGTACCCGAACTGAGGTTTGTGAATGAAATCACGGTTCTGCCACGAATAAAACAGAATGAATCTACAGTCCCTGTACCTCGAACCTTGCCACTCTACATGATGCCCCCCGTACAAACGGGGGGCCCTACCAGTGTCCCTGAAAAGGTGCGACGGGCAACCAAATGAGGGCGAGGTCATTTGAGGGCTGAATAAGGTGTGCTGAGAGCAGAAGGAGGATTCTAACTCTACACTATAGTCTACACCTTGGCGTTCACCTCCGGATCTCCTGATCTGTACAATGACTGAGCCCCTTGGCGGGCCCAGCCTACCATTTAGCCCTAACACTACTCGAAACTGGGGGACACAGCACACAGACGCCACAATAAGGAGATGGACGAGCCGTAGCTACACAATGTATCGTTAGCTACGGTAAGACTGCGGCACCTGTGAGCGCTCAGGAACGTTCCTAAATACCTGAGTGCACAGGTGACACAAATCTAATAATAAGCGCTGATTAAACCAGATGCTAGCGCAATCGCTGGTATAATCTCAGAATGTCCACCAAGCCGACACTGCCATCTAGCGTCGACTTGGGGGGATCCTAACAATATACTCGAGGAAATTGATAATTTTAATATTTAATATTAGAGTTTGAAGTTTCCCATTATCTGATTAATCAAGTGCATGTATACTACTGGATGGGATTACTGAGGAAATCTGACTTTCTGCAGTTATCGGATTATTACGTGCATGTAAACGCGCTCATTATCTTACTTTAGGAGATATTCTTGCCCATTGTTGTATGTTTTTGTCTTATATGCTCATGCCAGATCCTAAGCAAGTGTATTTTATTGCATAATTAAACCTCAAATATCAAATCAATCATTAATTAATTAATTCATCTTCTACACTGGCTTAATCCAACTTAGGGTTGTAGAGTGCCGGGGCCTACAGTTACATCTGGCAGCACAACCATAAACAGGGTGCTAATCCATCACTGAGCACACACACACACACACACACACACAAAAATCTAAGTATTTGCAGAAAACCCACACAGCAATGGGGAGAACTTACAAACTATCTATCGGTGTCAGTCAGTCCAGAACTTGAATCCATGTCTCCAGATCTGTAAAGCGCTCTTGCTGGACCTCAGCAATTTTCTACATCTTGATTATTTCTGTTGCTTATTTTTCTCAATGTATGTAAATATTTTCAGGATGTATATGTTTTCATTAATGACAGGTTTATACATTACATAATGTGTGAAAAAGGAAGTCTCTGTTTTTGTTCTGCAATGGAAAAGGTGCTAATTGTTGATTTATTTAAGGAACAAATGGTGGAACTAATGATGTGCTATTTTGAAAAAAAAAAAAAAAATCAGTTAAGAAATAATATTTGGTTTTCATGCAGTGCTTCTAGTCAGCCAGCAGTGATCATTTTAACAGTGAAGTACTACATCAATATACAGATAATATTTGTCCTTAATTGGATTAACAGTAAACTAATATCAGATTTTTTTCTTTACTAAATGAATGAAAAAAATCTGTTCTAAACACTGGAATTAGATTTCTCATTTGAAATCGTTTGGATTACATTCAGAGTTAATGAAATATGAGATTAGAGAGTAGCTATCCATCAAGGAAGCAGCAAGCTTAAAAAGATCAAACTAATCTGTCCATTATCTCCATGTTATTTGTGTTATTTCCGTAAGCGCTGGCAACTCAAATTAAAAAGTAAGGTTTTTAGCAATAAGGAAATTGACATACTGTATATAGCAAAGGTAAGATGATGTTGCAAAATTTAGGGGGTAATTATGTGCAAAGATAAAAACAAATTTCTAAATTGACTTGCCTATAATTACAAAAATGTATAAAAGCTTAACAGTTATATACTCTGTGATAGACTGGCCCCCTGTCCAGGGTCGCACCTTATGTCCGGTATGTTTGGTATTACTGCCCCTGTGATCCTGAATAGGATCAAGTGGGTATAAAACAAGAATGAATGAATGATTGAATGGTCAGTTTACTTTAGAACTTCTTTTTTTTTTAGTATTACTTGAGCAATGACAGATAACATTCTCATAACATTGTGGTGTAACAGACATGCTAATCTTTAGCTTTCTGTTAGCATTTAGCTGCTTGTTAGCTTTAGCTCCTTGTTTAAATATTGCTCCTTGTTACCGTTTAGCTCCTTGTTAAAAAATCTCTCCTTATTAGCATTTAACTCCTTGTTTAAATATCGCTCCTTGTTAGCATTTAGCTCCTTGTTCAAATATCGCTCCTTGTTAGCATTTAGCTCCTTCTTCAAATATCGTTCCTTGTTAGCGTTTAGCTCCTTGTTCAAATATTGCTCCTTGTTAGTGTTTAGCTCCTTGTTTATATATTGTTCACTGTTAGCATTTAGCTTCTTGTTTAAATGTCCCTCCTGGTTAGTGTGTACCTCCTTGTTTTATATTAGCTGCTTGTAAATATAGCTCCGTCTTAACATTTTGCTGGTTGCTAGACTTAGCCCTTTGTTTAAACATAGCACGTTGTCAGCATAAAGTTCTTTGTACTAGCCTTGCTTTTGTGAATGCATGGTTTGTGTTCTTTTTAATGTAAATAAATCATGCAACACTAATCTATACAATGCTCCATAGTTTTCTATTTGTCACATGGAGCCTGTTGAGCTTGAAAAGACTAGTGAGTTATAATTTTAAAGATACTGAATGATATGAACAGTAAGGTCTGTTATTCAGCATATTAAAAATAGATATATTGAATATTTGCCAATTCAAAGGCTCAACATGGAATTGGCCATTGTTGGCCACTAGGAGAGGCAGCTATCACTGGGCAAAAATGTAGACCGTCATTTATGGCTGCTAGTTAACACTACAAACAAATCTGACTTATTTGAGGCTTCCTTTCATTTAGAAATTCAAGTAAACAAGCCATTTGTCCAGGGGTGAGCAAACCTTTTCATAAGGTTGCATGTCAATAAAGCAGACGTCCAAGTGAGCGTGTAGTTTAAGGGCATGTGTGTGTACTTGGTTTCATTGAAATGAAAACAGATCCACAAATAAAGTAAATCTTCACATGCAAGCTACAAATATATGGATGATTTTTATATAATCCATAATCAAGCAATAATATTTGGGTACATGCTAAGTTATGTTCAAAAAACACCCAGGAAACATGGCATTTTTTTGTAAAGGAGTATAAAAACGATTGACACCTCCTACTGTGTCTTAAGCCAACTAAGAAAAACACAAGTGACAGATCTCATTTAAATCAATAGCATGTTTATATCTCTGAAATAAAAAAAAAGTTAATTTATATTTCTACTTAGCTTTTCTACATCTGTCCTTGAATTCAGTAACAAGCCGTCATGGTCAAGACAGCACTGTTTTTGAGGACATCTTCTCTCCTCCCTTCTTTCTCTCTGTATCTTGGACACAAATGCAGATTGACAGTCTACAAATTGCTTGAGGAGAAGATAGAGATGTGTTTTCTTTCTTTTTATAGCTACCATTTAAATTACTACACACAACAAACAGCTTGTTTAGTCCAAATTGACACCAGCTGGTAAAAATGCAAAACAAGCTAGTGGGCAGACAAATCGGATTTAGAGGAAAAAGAAATAAAATCACACTAATGTTATTGCTGAGAAATACAATGCAGTGTGTGAATTATGCTGGATTCATTTATTTGTTAAAGTAATGGTGCTGCTCAACATTAATTGTATAAACATTTTTTAACCCCACTGATGGGGACTGGATCCTCAGAGTCATGAAATATGTTCCTTATTTACTGATTCAGGAAATTCATGAGACTCGAGACTCAACATAGATTCAGACTTGTGAACATCTCCACTCAGCAAGGCTCATAAAAGAGTTCACATAACATGCATGTTTGCCAGGATGGAGAAATGGTGGGGCTGGAGTCCATCAGTTTGCTAATTTCTCAGCTCTGACAAAAACCAGACAGAACAAGACGCTTATTACAGTAAATGTCTAAAGCAAACAATTGGTTGGCTAGCATATATGGTGAATAGCAAGTATGATATCGAGCAAATCTTTCCCATAAGGAATAATGTAAATTGAATTAATCCGTTTCAGACCCCCAGAAAATCCACACTGTACAGTGGGGCAAAAAAAGTATTTAGTCAGTGCTGCCATGTCTATTTAACTGGTGGGGTTGGTTCATATGTATCATTCATTTGGTACGTTACGCATTGTTGCGCTGGATAGGAGATGTGAGCGCTTCTCTGATAAGGTCAATGATAAACATTATTCCTGCAATACCTAATTGGTTGCATTTGATTAACCCTCTGTTATTCAGTGTCTGGAGAACATTTCTATTGCCTCATTGTCTTTCAGCTGTTTTGCCTCTGCTTAAGAGAACATCTAAGCCTCCTTTTAGTCCTTCTCCCTACTCCTAACAGTCTTTCCACTTAGGTGCTCTTTTAGGGGTTAAGATGCTTTATGAATAACTTTTATCTTTACTAGGATATACTCCTAACTTTACGACGGAAACATCCACAATTGTAAGATTTGTCATCACTAGGAGCTACTCGTAGCACTCAGAATGTTATGCCCCAGGATGATAAATATTAGACAAGTGTGTTATGAAATAAAAGTTGGAATATTCAAGTCAGCCATATGGACAGGAGCTCTGGTGGTTCAGTGGTATGAGCTGCTGGAAACAGTTCAAATCCTGGTGGGACTGCACATAAACTTCTGGTGCTGCGTTTGCGAAACCGTGCGATGGACTGATGCCCTGCTAAGCGTGTATCTATATTTCTACCTGCGCCCAGTTAATTCTGGATTAGTCTCTAGGCCCTCCCCAGCAACCCTGACCAGGGATAAGTGGGAGTAAAATGAATTGTTTTCCAGACAAATGCTGTATCTGTTGATGTTAACATATGACAGCTGCAATAATGAGAGCATGACATTTGGCTTCATAGTTATTATTGCTTGTATTATTGCTATAAGTTATAAGTTGTGTCTGTACTATGTATGTAAGAACAAGATCCGATGACGTGTTTTCATCATCTTTTGTACAGATGAAACCCATTGTATGAATTCTTCCTATCCAAATTCCTGCCAAATTCCTGCTAATCACTTTTCTTCCCCATTCTGATTCTTTAGGGCCGGAACAGGTGCCAATGGAAAGCGTAAGGATTGAAACTGTGTTCAAAAGTACACTTGATTTTTCAGTGTATAAATTTAGAACACAATGAATGATTTGGACATTTCTGTTCTGTGTAGCAGTCACGTATATCTACTCACCTTGAGTTAATTTTGTAATGTGAAAATCAATCTTCTGTGCCCGTTTGTATTTGTCTAGAATGAGAAAGCAAAGCGATTAAATCTTAATGTATTTTCTAATGCTGTCATTAGAGCCATGTGAAGTAAAAGTGCTTCTTTGTTCCTTGCTGCCCATTTATAATTGATACCATTTTATTGTTCTTTTTCTCTTGCCGGTTTCTTATTCAAACTCTCACTCCGGTGTGTATGATTAGTTGATTATGATTAGAAATATATTGTGATTATAATTCGGACACCTTCTGTGTTTTTCCCATTTATATGTAATGAATGAAGGCTAATTTTTTGTATCATAGCAGGGCATAATGCGAGTGAATGAAACATAATGGAAATTTTCATTACTTTCATAATAAGCGCTGTGGTCTCAGAATTGGAGTTGCAGTCAGCAAAGTTGTCACTAAGTCAAACAGCATGGCTTTTGTTCAGAGCAAATGGGACTAAATAATGTTCATTATGCTTCACATCATTGTACTCTTGGTGCTGGGGTGGTAGATGTTTCTAGCCCACCTTCACAGAGACCAATGTCTGAGTCCCCTAGGTGTGCTTTTGGCCTGGCTGGGTACTGCACAAACGCAAGTCACAAGTCAGAAATAGAGATCATCTCCCTGCCACAGCAACAATGACACCGCTTGAGTTGTCCAATGGGGGGAAAAAAACTAATGAATGAATGCAATGAAATAAATGTTAAAAAGTTTTTAAAGAAGTAATTAAAGGTACAGAACCATGAGTAAAATCTGGAATCCTTAAATGTATATTTAAGGAAAACAGATGCAGCTGTACTAACGGCTTTTCATAGCAATTTGTTCACTGTCACAATGAGTGTTTTTATTATTAACACAAATTTCCCTTTTCAGTCTTGAGCTCAATTTTAATATAATACACTAAAGTGAAATCATATACTTACATTACAAATACATTTAAATTATGTAGAAATAAAATTGCAACTCACTCTTCAGTGTCTTCTGGGAAAATATAATCATCCCAATTTTACAAGCTTTACATAATCAACTTCCAGACAGCCTCTGCTGTACCTCCCATGATTCCAGCTCCAGGATCCACTCTGGAGCTTGGTTCAGTGGAATAGAGGAAGCACTCTGCCTTGCCAGAGTATTGACAACTGAATCAGACATCTAGCTCATCAATGGATGACATGTACATTGGCCTGCTTAATCCATTAGAGTGTGACATTCTACTAAACGGGGTTGAACTCGGGGTTGAATACAAATCGAACAAGGACTTAAACTGAAGTCACAGAAAGCTGCATGGGCTTTAAGGCAAAGGGATCGGAACTCTCCGAAGTGAAGACCAAATAACAAATGAAAGCACAACGAACAAAGCACAAGAAGAGATAATCTCAGGAAACAAACAAATGTTATGCCCTGATTGATGAACCAGAAACCTGATTTAGCTGGCAATACACTGGTGAGTCGGACTACTTCCTGTGTGTTGGCCAAGAAGCTAATGATGTACCATAAATTCCAGGTATTAAGGACTAAAGTCTAAAGTAGAACAATTCTGGCATATTTTCCTCTTTTTAAAAAAGCCACATATTGGCACATACTTGTACAGCTGAGACTCATGCTGTGTTTTTAATGTCTCTTGTCTCTCAACCAGCTGTTGCCTACACTGTACAACCAGAAGCATTGTGTAATACAGTGTAGAAAATTGAGTGAATGATGTGTAGTGACGAATCTTGATAATTGAAGTAAGTTTATTCTGAGAAAAAGAAAGTCCTTCAAGAAATAATTATGTGTTACAATTCCATTTGCCACACAATTATTGGCACTCCTGCAATTATTATTAATATTTTGTACAGTTTTTGCCAGTGATACAGCACTTTGTATTTTCCCATAATGTTTATAAGGTTGGTGAATACAGAATAGGGATTTGAGAACATGCCTCTTTACTGAATCTCTCCAGGTCATCCAGTGTCCTATGCCATTTCTTGTGCACTCTCATGTTTAGATCACTTTATGGATTTTTTGGGGAGTTTAGATCAGGGGACTGATATGGACATGACAGATGCTTGATTTTGTGTTCAAAAAACCATTTGTGTTGATCTGGACATATGTGTTTGGATCATTGTCCTGGTGGAAGATCTAACAATGACCCATTTTCTGTTGACAGAACCTGTCGTTTTTCTGTCAATCAAAACCTAGAGTAAACTAAAGCCAGCACTTTCTACAGCACGTTCTCTGTTTCAAGACATTATTGGAAAGAAGATGTGATATGGCCATACTATTATGATATTAGCTTAAGTTACAGGGGTTGTGATAACTTCTTATAACTTATAAACCAACAAAATATGTCTTTTGACCAGCGGTGCCCAAACTTTTGCATAAGACTGCATGCTATATAAACATCAAAAATGCCACGGAATCAGCAGTCCATGTGCACTGGTTTCTAAATAGGGCTATAGTTCATGAAGTGGATCAATCTATTATATGAATTCTGTTGTCTTTATAGTATATCATTTAGACAGTACATAGGACACTTGGCCTAAGATGTCTGCCAAACCCAGAAGCCAGGTTTGAATTTTGTAAGTGCCTCCTGGCTGGGCCAGGTTCACACACAGACATGAATGGCTATGTCTAAGGGAAGATAGGTTTTTTGGGGAGCATCCCCTGGAGCTGCCAGTTGACTGTTGTCCCATCCAGAGCACGCTTATGCCCTGTGCTCTCTGGGGATAGACTTTGGAATGACGACAATGCTCACCAGGAAAAGTGGGGTTAGAACGTGAATAAATAAATAAATAAACAAATGACTGAATAAATAAATAAGTGCAATGCATTATGTGTTTTTTTCTGCTGTCAGAGTGAGTACTTTAAAAGAATAACTAAAATAAGCAGATTTTATCTCTGAAAGGATGTTTCTGCAGTTTTGTGTGTCCCTCAGAAAACACATTAAAACATGTGATGTTTTCTGCAACACACAATATTCCACAAACACCTTTTTAAAATGTTAATCATTATAATTTTGTGTTAACCTTATTGTTACTGAGTGATTCAAAAGTAAATGTATGAAGCAGCATGGGACAATTGGCATAGTTTGTTGGTGCTAGTTTGCTAGAGAAAATGGTGATGTAAAACATGACTGCTTTGAATAAACACTTTCAAGCAAGCATGAGGATTAGGTGGATTTTGAATATGCCATTCATTTATTTAATTTTTTGGTAGATACAATCATATGCCAAAGTTTGGCACCCCTGGTCAAGTTACATCTTACTTAATTATGTCACAACCTTTGCATAATTGAAAATATATATAAATATATATCCAACATGCATGTGAACAAAATAAACAACATATAACATTAAAAATATTGGCACCCCCTCCAGAAGACTCACTATTGTTATTGTAAGGTTTCAGAACTTACTGACTTGTTAGTGTTATATTAATGTCATTCTAATGTACAGTATGTCATATTTAAGTTTTTCTCTGATTGTTATCAATTCTGCCCAAATATCTGCCTGAGACGACAGATTAGAGTGTATATCAAAATTAATTCTCATGAAAATGCCAGGGGAAAAATTCTGGAACAAAGCTGAACGTTGTAGCTTCGTGAAGCATACCTCAAACTAAATTAAATTATTATAATTAATGGCATACTTTTTTTTCCAGACAAATCAGAGGAAAAATATGGAATTGCTCAAGGTTGAGGAAAAATTGTGAAATCTAATTGTAATTTGCATTTTTAAAACTAATTTCAGCACAAAAATGCAAATTAGTCTTCAGTGCTTACAATCCTTAACTTGCCGTTGGCCCCAACAAGAAAGTTGTCAATTAAAAGAATGGAAAGAATTAAAGGACAGCTTCAAAAAGGAAATCCAGCATGGTGTGTGCAAAATATTTGATAAAATTTAAGTATAAAGAAGGTTATAAAACACACATTTAAACCAAGTAAGATGTCAAAGTGTCAGGATGGAAAACTCAAAGCAAATATGCCTTGAAAATAGAAAGTGCACAATAGAAATTTTAAATTGACAAGGATTCCACCTGCAAATCTGTCAACCACTATTCAAGAAAAAGGTGGATCCAGCTTGATGTAGAACATTGTTCTTCATTAGTGAAGTCCATGCCTGAAAGCATTCAAGCTGTCATAAAAGCCCAAAGTACAAATTGTGATTGTTTTGTTGATGATTCTATACTTTTTTCTCTATTTCATCTGGGATGCCATTAATTAAAATGGTTTAATTAAATTTGTTTGAAGTAGCTTCACAAAGCCAGAATTGTTCAGCTAAATAATTTTCTGTCATATTTTTTACTTATTTGCTATGAAGTAGAAAAGCTGGGTGAACAGCATCTGTGTTGATTCCATAGTTTTTGCGAGTGGTAGTAAAAATGAAATATGTACTATATAGCAATGTTGACTATGCAGCCATAAAAACAACACAGTTGATAAGCCAGATGACACAGACAATCAATAATTGAAAGTGAACTAGTTTATATAGTTATAGGTTAGAAAGTCAAGTCAAGTCAGATCTATTTATATAGCGCTTTTTACAATGGAGCATTGTCTCTAAGCAACTTTACAAGTTTAGATTATCTCCTAATATCTACATCCAATCCCAAATTGAGCAAGCCTAGGGCGACAGTGGCAAGGGAAAACTCCCTAAGTGTTATGAGGAAGAAACCTTGGGAGGACCAGGACTCAAAAAGGGAGCCAACCTCCTTGGGCAGCATAGATGATAAATCTAAGAATGAAACTAAAGTCATGGAGTCATACTTCAAATAGAATGTGAAATATGCACATTGGCATTAAGTGATCTGGGTATGATGGGGCTGGAGCTGATGATGGAAGCAGCTTGAGTGAAGCTGCAGCGGATGAACATCATGTGTGGGGCTGGAACTGGTAGTGATAAGAAAATAAACACATTCCTTATCTGAGAACATTAACAAGTCATTTAGTACCCTAATTAATGCTGTTTCAGTACTATGATGGGGTATGAAGCCAGACTGAAATGTTTCATAAAATATCATTCCTTTGGAGGTAACTGCAGAGCTGCTGTTAGATTTCTTTTTCTAAGATTTTGGACAGAAACAGTAGATTTGAAATTGGTCTATAATTAGATATCACACAAGGGTCAAGATTGGCTTTTTTAATCAGTGGTTTAATAACGGCAGACTTAAAGGATTTGGGCACATAACCAAAGGTAAGGGATGAATTTAAAATAACTAACAGTGGCTCTATAATACTAGGTATTACTTCTTTGAGTAAACGTGTTGGAATTGGATCTAATAAACATGTTGATGAAAGAATATAGAGATAGTGGGGGAAGAAATAAAGCAGTACTACTTACAATGGGACAGGCACATACACTTACTAACACCATCTACAGCTGGTTACAAGTGTACACGTACACAAACACAAGTCACTTGAACAAAGAAGCCTCTAAACACTTCAACTGAGTTAGAACAGCTTCTAGTCCAAACATAAGATAACAAGCAAGTGAACAAATGACCGGAAACACTCACCAAACCCAAACCCACACACACACAAATAGCAGATTTTCCATCCACCAGGTTTTTGTAAATGTTGAAAGACTACACGAATGGGAACGGTCTAAAATTTGAAAAAAACAAAACAAATATTGCAAAAGTGTTATATGGTAGGACAAGGTGCAAAAAGGTGATGGATTTTGAAATGCGCAAAAAAGGGTTTTTCGAATAAACAGTGACCTACAACTAATTGTAGGGGTGGTTCAGTGGGTAGCACTATCGCCTCACAGCAGGAAGGTCCTGGGTTCGATCCGAGGTGGAGCAGCCTGGGTCTTTTCTGTGCGGAGCCTGCATATCTTCCCTGTGTCTGCATGGGTTACTCAGTGTGTTTCAGCTTCCTCCCACAGTCCAAAGGCATGTAAGTTGGAATTGATGAGAATTAATTGGCGGCTGCCATGTTTGATATTGAACTTGCACTGATGAAATGGGTGTATCAATGTAACCTCGTTTCTGTCGTGAATATAGCCAAGTATGCTGATGTGACTTTAAACATACTAAATAAACAAACTGCTAATCCTAGAGGATCACATACTTTTGCCATGCATAGATATGTAATACTGGATCAATTTTCCTCAATAAATAAATAACCAAATGACTTGTGTGAAAGTCTGATTATTGTTTATGGTTATGTTTCTAGGTTCAGAAACTCTCAAGCCCCATTACATTTCTTAACTCATTTTTCTGATACAGCTTGACGTTTCTCCCAATGGTTTGTCCTATAGCTAGATATCATTAACTGTAATTTCTGTATGGTTTGTCTTATTTCGCCTTGAGGAAGCTCAGTTACTCCAGTATCTGGTGTGTGAAGACCTAACAGTGAACACCATGCTTGAACATCATGCAAGAATGGTAAGGAGGATAATGATGAGCAAAAGTAGAAAATACACAGATGCCTTGCTGAAAAGCAGCAGACAGGTTGCAAGTGGCTTGGGCGTGATGACCCAGCTAACAAGCTAATGTTTTGTCAAGACTGTCAGTGTTGTGTTACCGATAAAGTAAAAAACACATTGTTTGTATCTGCAGGCTGTCATCTATTTTATGTATTTAGCATACTTGTTTTTTTTATTTCCAGTTGCACACAGTCATGCACATCCACATTTTTAAACTGTTTTTTTTTCCAAATGACAGTGAATAAATGAATTATTAATGCATTGATTTATATTTGAATTAATCTGGAAAACAGGGAATGGGAAGTTAATTTCAAAATGGATCATGATGAAAATTATAATGATCTGAAAGTGGAGATGATGGTGATCTTTATTTTGGAGGTAGTGATGATGTTGCTCATGATGCCAGTAGGGGTGCATGTGTTGGTGATGATGGGGTTAGTGATGGTGGTGGTGATGTTCATGATCATGGTGATAATGATGGTGATTAGTTTTAAAGATGGTGATGGTGCTTTTGACTGTCTTCATTGTGATCATGACATTGATCCTTATGCTTAGGAACTGGTGTTTTTGATAATGTTGGTAGTGGTAGGAGTAATTTTAGTGATGATAATGGGTTTTGGAGAATTCTACCTTGGGGTATGCAATCCAGCATATCTCATGCCGGTCCCAAATCTGGGAAAAGGAGGAGCGCTGCAGCAGGAAGGGAATCTTGCATAAAACTGTGCTCCAATATATGAAAATGGTGAAGACATTTTTCAGAAACTGGCTAACCCAGGTTGTTCTGGATAAATACCAGTTTAACTAAATGTTGTTGTTGTTTTAATTGTTTTGGAGGTGGTGATGATGGTTTTGAAAGTGGTGCTGATTATGGTTATGATGGTGGTTTGGTGAAATGACAGTAGTTGTGTTGATGCCAAAGGTGATGAAAATGATCATGATAATCATGTTGGTGGTGGTACTATTGATGGTGTTGGTGATTTTTTGGAGGGGTGATAAAGTTAGAGATGGTGTTCATGGTAATAAGGATAGTGGTAATAATTGTAAAGACAATGGTGGTGTTGATAATGGTTTAGGAGATGGTAATTAAGGTATTGATCATTTTGATTATAGTTTTGGAGGTGGTGTTGACTAAGGTAATAGTGTTAGTGACTGGTGGTGACGATGATGTTGATCATGATGTGGTGGTCATGAATGTGGTGGTGATTTTCAGCATCTAGCAGACACCCTTATCCAGAGCCACTTACAACTGCTACAATCTTACAGTCCATGCAATCATGGTTTAAGGGTCTTGTTCAAGGACCCAAGAGCAGCAGCTTGGCAGGGGAAATGATGGTTTTGGAAATGGTGGTGATTCGGGCATTATTGATCATGACAATGGTTTTGGAGGTTCTAATGATGATGATGTTAGTGGTGGTACAGCAACAGCGGCAATGTCAAAAATGACAATTTTGTTGGAGTATATTGCTTTTGGTGGTGATGGTGTCAGTAATGATGGTTTGGAGGTGGTGATCCTGGTAATGATGGCATTGATGATAATGCTGGTGATGACTGCTTGGAGCTGATGGTTAGATAAAATGATGATGATGATACTGGTAATGATGGTTTTGGGGGTGATTGGATAGTGGTGATGTTTGAGCTGGTTATGGTGTTGATTTTGAAGATTTACTGTTTTGATGCAAATGTGACAATGATGATACGTCAATGGTGGTAATGTTGGCGCTGGTGGTTTGTAAGGTGGTGATGTTGCTGTTGGTGATGGTTCTACATACAGTGATGATGGTGATGATTAGTGGTTTCAAGACAGAAATCACGAAAATGAGGATGATGGTGATTATTGTGAAGATGATGGTGATGGTTTTGATGCATAAGCAGACAGATTCATGAATCTAAAGCCCAAAATGAGCTAAATCCGGACCTTTTTTGACAATCATTCAGAGAGAGAGAGAAAGACAGGACAAGCAGAGACAGTAAGAGAACAGAAGACTGTCATTTGAGAGTGAGAGGCCACATGAAGTCAAATCAGAAGCTGAAACGTATCAGTCAGTGGAATGAATGATGCACAGAGACATGGAGGACCCAGCAGGCGGTCATGTGCCTGATTGAAAAGGAACAGAGCAGGAAGCCTTGCCACTCTGCAGAATCATAATACAATTAGCTGCAGTAGATTGCCACATTATTCTTCCTGCTGTCAGGGAGCACAAAAGGAGGGATATTCTGCCCTCTCCCCCTCACTGTCTTCATCCTTAATGGTACACAAATCATAAATGAAAAAAAGAGCTGGCTCTAATGAACATGAGTGTACATGTTCCATCATTAACCATTTTCTGACATTTAGCGTAATTTGGTTAGAGTTTTGGTCTGAAGCGTATCTATTGTTCAGGACAAAGCAGAACATTTGAAGCACACTAAAGCTTGTGTATGTCTATCTGAGATAAACGCACACACACGCACACCATAAAACCCTCCCAGCCATCTATCACAGTGATATTGCTGCAGCTTTTTTTCTCTGTGCAGCTTATTTTTTGGTCTCCAAGCTTCTTTCACTTATTAATGAGATCATATTTGACTGCTCCTCCCACCCCCACCCATGCAGTGAGCCTTAGAGGGATTTCTCCCTCTGCTAGGACTCAAATATGAGATACAGAGATACACACCGCTGATAATCATTATTCACCCTGCTGGCACAAGCAATAAAATCCTCTTTCTTTCCTCCATCTCCCAATCCTACTTCTCAGCTTGGAAATTTCGGTGCTTATCGGCCCAGCGGTTCTGACTGTGAGCAAAGGGTGTGATTCTTATTAAGTCGGTGCAGATACCATCGAGAGAAACCTGTATTATCTTCACTGATGACTGCGATTTATTACATT
This sequence comes from Ancistrus triradiatus, assembly GCA_025084515.1. Lineage (NCBI taxonomy): Eukaryota > Metazoa > Chordata > Actinopteri > Siluriformes > Loricariidae > Ancistrus > Ancistrus triradiatus. The sequence goes on along the minus strand of JAJAGP010000589.1, from coordinate 100,205 downwards.
TTATTAACTAGAAGAAGAAAATTGTGACTGCTAAGCACTTTGAAGTAAAGTTGCTGGCAAAAGTTTGTCTCGAGTAGCAAGAACTTTGTATCAGCCATTACTTCATGAAAGAAAGCAGAGTAAAATGAAATGAAACCAACTTCTTATTCAAATATTGTTGTGCTTAAAGTTTGCTTCTTTAAGTTTCACTCCAAATGGCAATACTTTGTGTCTCTAATTAAATAACATGAGATTAGGAACTGCTATATGACAAAGCATAAAGTAGCACTTCTCTATTATTAGTATTTTATAATCTATCAAAAAGAATAGATGATATTTTATATTCTGCTACAGAATATGATCAAGAATTTTGCAGACAAGTTTATCAAGAGGGACTTTTAATTGAGCAGATGATAGTTAATGGTACTGATAATGGGCCCAACAGTGACATCTTATAGAAAGCCTATATTTAATCCCACATTCATTTAGTTAATAGTCCAGAGCCTTAAATATTTAGTCACCCTTAAAAACACAAATTATGAGATGTTTTTTGTTTATTTTGTAAAAAACAAATGGTTACAATGCATAATGTGTCAATGTGTGCATAATGGTTCCATGATGATCGTTAATGTTAGAAAACTCGTCAGTGCTCTAGATTATTGAACAGAAGGTTGAGATCCAGACTCTGCCAAAGTTGTGACTATGTGCCCTTGAACAAGGCCCTTAACCCTCATTTGCCCTGACTAATACCCTGTATTAATTGTAAATTGCTCTGGATTATGCTGCTGCTAAATGCTGTAAATGCAACTGTAAATTTTGGACCACACCTTGTAAGTCAGGATCCTAGAAACATACAGTGCTGTGCAAAAGTCTTAGGCCTCCATTAGATTTGTTGTTTTAGCAATGGTGTAATGACCATATATAACATATTGCCCATGACTGGACCCAAAAATTTACTTGGATTCGTCATGCCATAATACTCTTTCCCACTGATCTTCATTCCAGTATTTGTGTGCTTAAGCATGTCGCAGCCTTTTCACGCCGTTTTCCTTTTGGAAAAGTGATTTCTTGGCTACTCTTCCAATAAGACCATTCCTGATCAACTTGGAATCCCAGATACCTGATGAACTTGTAGCTGTCAGATGCTGTTATTGCTCAAGTGTAAGGGACGGTCACACAAAATACTTGCCACTGTAGCCTATAGAAGCTGTTTTTAATTGTTTTTTTTTCAGTTTTCAGTTTTTAATACTGTATACAAATTTTCTAGTGGTCTAAAGAGAGTGAGAAATTATTTTATATGGTCACTATACCATTGCTTTAATAAAATACTATATTTAAATCCCATTTTGCAGTGTCTCACAGCTGCTTCTATAAGCTCTAAATGCCTAAACACAACATAAACATTCATTACCTCACAATTAACTATGGGAAAAAAAAACTCAAGAGTATGGAGCACATATAGAATTTTATTCAGAGCTTTATGTACTTTTGTTAGGTGTAGAAGATTAAATATCCGATATGTTATAGCAGGAATTTGGGTGGAAAAGTATGGAGAAGTACCATATATTCAGACCACAAATGTAATGGGTAGCAAAATCATATGTGAAATGTAAAAAGAAAAGTATCAGCATTGCCCCAGTCTGACTTTGTAGAATGTAGACGGTGTTGTCCTCTTTTACCCAGTGTTATTTCTAGGGCTTGCTTTTGTTTATTGAGCCATATTTTGGGCATGAGATCAAAACACAGTGTTTGATGATGCAAGCTGAATGTAAGATTCTTGCAGGGCTAGCTTTAGACAATCTTTATTGTATAATATGACCTAAAAAACAGTCTGCCAATGAATCAGGCCAAGATTTTACTGACATCAAGTAGTGTGACATAATAATCTTATGGGAGTGCTGAAGTCACAGATTTGGCCAGCTTGTTATGCTCTAGAGCTATGAAGCTGATGTAGCTAAAAACGTAGCATCATGTGTTTGCCACAAACTGTGGTTCAGTAATGTCAGAAATGACTTGTTTGTGGTTACTGTCACAGAATGCTGTTCATGGAATTAGACAAAAAGACACTGCACAGCTAACAAAAACACATTTTGTATATGGCATGTGTTGTGGTTTTGTTCTAAACTGGACAGCTCTACTGTATGTGTGTCTTTCAGTCTTATAAAGCTGAGTCTGAGTTTTAAGGCTACTTGTGAGGAAATGCAGGTTTGAGCAGCTGTCTGAAAACTGAAATAAAGTAAGAACAAACTCAGATGAAAGACATTATACAAAGTAAAGTCAGCACATACCGTTCACTCGGAGAACAAAGTGTCCTCTTTCCTTTTTATACACACCTGTCATGTTGCAGGAAGAAAATTGGCCATTGTTGCTTAAGGGAGAAATTGTTTCAGTCATATTTAAAAGATAACAGCCAATGAAGTGCCTGTATATCAGAAAATAGCATATACGTTAGATGCAAAGAACACTACAAGCTAAAAAAGTCTACATTCATGTATTGGAACACTTTGGTTGGCTCAGTTATATTCTAGATACAAGCCAAAAAGTGTTAATCAAAAAAGCTTACTTATAGTCAAATGACATGAAAATAGTCAGTTTGTTTTGCTAGTTTTGTACTCTGCCAGTCAGACAGTGCATTCACAATACTGTATAATGGATAATAAAAATAAACTTGATCCGCATTTCCTGAAGGAACCACAGCAGTGCTTGAGTTGTGGTAAGTAGAAAGAATTTGGCTTGTGTCCCAGTAGTTCTGGCCACGTGCTGGTTTGTGTCTTAATACTTTTGGCCACGTGCAGGTATGTGTCCAAATACTGCGGGTTTGTGTCCCAATAATTTTGACCACATGCGAGTTTGGGTCCTAGTAATTTTGACCACGTGTGGCTTTGCGTCCCCCCTTTGTCTGTGGTTTGTGTGTTGTGTATGTAGAGTGTGTGCTGTGTGTGATGTGTTTGTGTGTGTGCTCATTGACACAAAAAATAATTCACCAAGTAAGAGTTGTTGGAATAGACTGAAACTTTATACATATGAATGTAATGTTGATATACAGTAAGTAAGGGATTACACTATTAGAGCAAAAGTATAAGTTGATTGGGGAAAACTGTACAACTGAATGTAGGCTCTAGTTACTCGCTTCTCGCCTGGATCCAAGATGAGATATGGTTGTTAACTGGAAGCACACAGGTTCTGAATGGTATCCTGTGGCATATTTGCCCACAGATGTTGCAGCTGGGCCTGTAGATCTTCATCCATCACACCCACAGTTGGGACAGTGTGTCACTCCACAGAAAAGGCAGGATTGAAGCATTCACCAAGAGGCCTCCATACTCGAGCCAGACCGTCATCGGATCCCAAACAGAACCTGTATTCATCGCTAAAGACGATACGGTTCCAGTCTATAGCAGTCCAGGTTTCTTGTTCACCACTGCAAACAAAGGTGACAGTGGCTGGCTGCCACAGGTGGTATAATGGTGTAGGGAATGTCTTCTTGGCAGAATTTGGGGCTGTTAATACTAATCAGACATTGTTTGAATTCTACAGCTTATTCGATTATTGTTGCTGACCATGTGCCACAGTTTACTCATCTTCTAATAGTTACTTCCAGCATGATAATGCAACACGTCACAAAGCCAAAGTCATCTCAAACTGGCAATGAGTGCAGTGTTCTTCAGTGGCTTTAGTAGTTATCGGGGGTGGCTTGGTGGATATCACCGGTGCCTTACAGCAAGAAGGTCCTGCGTTCAATCCCCAGGTGGAGTGGTCCTTTTGTGTAGAGTCTGCATGTCTTCCCCCTGTCTGCGTGGGTTTACTCCAGGTACTCCAGTTTCCTCCCACAGTCCAAAGACATGCATTACTTTAATTGACCACTCTAAATTGGCCCGATCTGAGTATATACAGTATATGACTATCTTTGAAGTAACCTTATGTATCGATATAACCTTGTGGATCCAAATCCAATAGAACACCTTTGGGATTTGGTAGCAGAATCTCAAAGGAATGTTTCCAAAATCTTGTGAAATCCATGCCACGAATAATTGAGGCTGTTCTGAGAGCAAAGGGAGGCCCTACCCAGTATTAATATACTGTGTATCTCTGCAATAAACTTTCATCAGCGCTTAATCCAAATTTGTAATTCCATCCTTGTTTTTCATTAAGCAACTTAGGCTGAAGAACCAGGTATTAAAATTCATTTTAATGTTTTTTATTCATGATGAATAACTATTAAAAAGAATTTTGGATTTTTATTTATTTTTTTATGTATTAATTTATTATTTTTTATGAAATAGGCAAAATGGTCAGCCTCCCTCTTTCAGCCAAATTGAAGAAGTTATATGTAACTTCTCACAAGCTTTCTGGTCAGAAACAAGCCATTATGTAGCCAAAGTATATGCAAAGTATGTGCATCCACTGTGACTTGGTTTTAAGAGCCAGTAACTGGAAACAGTAGTTCATGAGGACCTCAGTTCGAATCCCAGAAGGGGCTTGGTGGTGCAGAAGGTATACCCGTGCCCAATTAATTTAAATGTTGTTAGCTTCTAATAGCTATGAAACCATATTATGAAACCATATATGTAATATTCAGATAACACATCTCTTCTGTACATTTCATACTATCACATTAAGCTCCTGCTGTGCTATGATTTATAATTATCTACACATTAGCTCACTTGCCAATTCCTGCATGAAATGCAAACCATTCCTGGTCTGTTTATTTGGCACTCTGCGCATTCCATTTTCGAATGTCCACTTCTGCTTTCGTTCGTTCATTCACTTTTTTATCCGCTTGATCCTGTTTAGGGTCACAGGAGAGCCCGACAATGTGTCATAGGGCACATACGCTCATACAATCTTATACTCACTTACACACTAAGGGCACTTTAGAGACATCAATTAACCAGAGTGTCCGGAGTAAACCCACATAGACATGGGGAGGACATGCAGACTCCACACAGAAAGGACCCTGACCTTTCCATCTGGAGACTGAACCCAGGACTTTGTCACTGTGAGGCGACAGTGTTACCCACTTATGCTTTAGTAACATTACTTCTTTTTTGACCAAATAGGTTTCAGATAGACTTCTATTACTAATCTCCTAGTCAAGTTCCTATATTTATTTCACTATTTATCGTGTGTTCTTTACTTATATTCCTCCTTCTGTCCTGAGGTTGGTGGCAATGAGAGTATGGGTGGAGTGATCCATTCTCACCAGGTTTGCTCTTAACATTTTTGGGGACTTTTACATTGCCTGTAGAAACTTGTCACACTCCTTTGAAAAGGTGCTTTTTTGTACTACAGCCTGAAATCACAAGCAATAAAATCATATTTTTCCAGGTTTATGTACACATTTTTCCAAACAGCATTCAAGCAACAAAAAATTGTAACAGTTCCAGAAATTAATAATAGCAAAATTTTTAAAAATACAAAAAGCTAGATTAACAGGGTTGGAAAAGTGATCATTTTCCTCGATATAATACTTTGTAGCATCAAGGTTTATTTTACAGTCATCTGTCTGTTTTTTTTATTATTTGTCTGTCTATTTTACACGCCTAGACTGGGGAATATTTGCTCATTATAATGAGACTGTGGTAGCCTAGCGGTTAAGGTACTGGACTCTGAACCAGAAGGTCCAGGGTTCAAATCCCACCTCTGCCAAGGTGCCACTGTTGGGTCCTTAACCCACAATTGCTTGGACTGTAAGACTGTATCGATTGTAAGTCGCTCTGGATAAAGGCGTCTGCTAAATGCTGTAAATGTAAATGAAGAAATGCTCAAATTCAGTCAAATATTGTGGTGAGCAGCAATGGACACATCTGGATTTAGGACATGAAAGAAAAACACATTCACAAGATAATACTGCCACCAACATGCTTCACAGTAGGTTTGGTGTAAAATTTGGATGTTGTTTTATTATACTTTGTTAAAATACACTTGAAGGGTAAATTGGGCACCCAGGGAAAAAATGAAGAAAACAAATGTTTGCTATGGTGCATTAATTTATGAGTGACGCTTCGCAGTCCAGCTTGATCCAATCTTGGGTTGTTCTGATGGGCAGTGGTCTCATTTACTGTAAACAGTTGTACACAGACTATTGACCTGAATTGGTGGACTGTAGTGGATAAATAGTTAAGGTACTGGACTATGGACCAGAAGGTCAAGTATTCAAATCCCACATCTGCCAAGCTGCCACTGTTGAGTCCTTGGACAAGGCTCATAACCCACAATTGCTTGGATTATAAGATTGAATATGTTGTAAGTTGCTCTGGATAAGGGCGTCTGCTAAATGGTATAAATGTAAATGTAGACACTTGAGGGTTTGATTCCAAGTAATGGCACTTTTGGGCCTTCGAGGATGGCGTTCAACCTTTAATTGTAAATGGCTCAGGATAAAAGTTTCTGCAAAATACTGTAAATATAAATGTAATGTATAGTAAATGTATGCATGCAAAGTTGCATCTTTGAGTGTACTAATTATGTTTTTTTTTTTCAGTTCTGCTCAGCCAGGCAACTGTATATGTAGATGATATGTAAAGCTGTATTTGTCAGTGGTTGCTCTTGGATGATGGCAATCATATACTTATGGTAGGTGGAATAATTAAAGTCTGAATAGGACTAGATAATGGTGAGGTAGCTGCATAGAAAATTGAATAGGATGCAGATAACCATGGCAACCTCTTGACTTGATAGGCAAAGAAGAAAACAATAAAGCTCTTTGTAAACAAGCACTGACCAATGCACAGCGCATGGCGAGGTTTTTTACACTTGCATCCAAAAGAGTTTATTTATTCACGCGCTGGCCTCTCAAATATGAGTAAATGGCAAAAACAGACTGTGACGGAAAACAAGCGAGTGAAATCAATCCTTCATTTCTGCGAGTATTTTGTTGCTCCTTCACCCTCCGCTTTATTCTGCGTCTGCGGTTCGCAGCAAGGTTCAGCTAAATGTGTGGCTCACCTCCAGGCTTTAAAAGAGAGTCTGACTGCCAAGTAAGAGAAACCCCCCACACACAAACTTACAGGGACAAACATTTTAACACTTCCACATGCAAAAAGACCACCTACGACATTTTAGCTCAACCTTGTTCAAAACAAAGAGGAATGTGCAACATGGACTGAACATGGCTCACAATTTTATTCTGTATATATAAAATATACTATCTATACTAAGGCAGTTTTGAAGAATTGAACTCACATCCCACCTCTTCATGCATTTGTTCATTGTCTAATCCATTAAATCAAGTACATTATAATTTTTAAAGTCATGTTCATATTCAGTCTGGTCAACTACTAAATCATACAGCTTTAAAGTCATTTCCACCTCGTCCTAGTGTAAAACATTTTGGACTTTTCCATCCAGGTTTTTTTTTTTTTGTGCATTATCAAAATTTGCAAAAACTTGGTTCATGGAAAAACTGTGTGTACAGCATTTATAGCTTGGTGAGCCCATGCAAATTATAGCCTTAATTTCCTGTTCTTAGATGACAGGAGTGTCACCCGGTGTGGTTTTCTGCTGCTGTAGCCCATTGCTTCAAGGTTTGATGTGTTGTGCATTCAGAGACTCCTTTCTGCATACTTTGGTTGTAATGAATGATTATTTGAGTTAGAATGCCGCAGTGGTAATCGAGAGAATCAGGAGAATTTCCTGTGGGCCCCTTCACTTTTGGGCAGGTCTGGAAAAATTAAGATCTAGTCCATTTGATCTTCTCTTAAAGTTCACATTCTGCATTGTGTGCTTGACTCCACTGTCCCTGTATGGGAGAGGGCAGCTACCATCTGAGGGCGATCAACCCTCTCGAATTGTTGCAGTTGGTTTGATCCATATACCTCATATATTCCAGTTTCCTTAAGGTGCGTACCGTAACGATAAGGATCAGTGAAGATGGATAAGAAGAAACAAGGAGGAACCGAAAAGGGTTTTGTTGCAGAATGCTGCCAAATGTGCCAAGCTCACAGACATTTTTAAAAGACATATAGAAGTGGCAACTCGTAGGATTTGAAAGTTATGGGACTAATGTTTTATCAGGATAATTATTGGGAATGGTAATAATAGTTGAATGCTTGGTTCGTCATGAAAAATATCAAAGCAATTAAAAAAAAAAAGGTCAAATTAGCCTATTTCAATAGCTGAATGACCCAAAATATGATGTTTTTTTGTAGCCTCTGAGCAGCAGATAAACTAGTCGGCTTTTAATGCTTTAAAATATGTTTTAAGTAATAATAATGATAATAATAAATTATACTTATATTACATTAGAAATACATACATAACAGATAATAACCTGCCTGGCCAAAAAAGGTCACCACCTGGATTTAACTAAGCAAAAAGTTAAATAGTTAAGAAAAAAAGAGTTTCCCATCGCTTAATTACTGCATTGGTTATTATGTTTCAGCTGGCAACAAGTTATTTAACTTTAACTGATGCAGTGAGTAGCTTCTCATATGTTAAACAACCATATCAAAAGACACATCCTGTAGTCGTGCATAAGATGTTTCAGAATAGTCAAATTGTGAAAGAGTGGGTCAGGGAGCATGAGACATCATTTTCACACATGGATTGGCCACCACAGAGTCCAGACCTGAACCCCATTGAGAATCTTTGGGATGTGCTCAAGAAGATTTTGTGCAGTGGTCCAAATCATCAGTACAAGGTGTTGGGGAAAAAATAATGCAAGTCTGGATAGAAATAAATGTTGTGACATTGCAGAAGCTTGTGGAAACGAAGCCACAGCCAATGCATGCTATAATCAAAGATAAAGATGGTCCAACAAAATATTAGACTTTTTTTGGTTAGGCAGTGTAGAAACTAATGTTATCTAACTTGTGCACAAGGGTGCGACAACTGTCAGCCCCCAAAGCAAGCTCTTAAATAGTGCCGCTGACAGGTGTCCACAATCACACCGCAAATAAACCGGTGCATGCGCAATTGTTGTTGCCTGTGAGGATCCCCAAACAATAGCTAAACCAAAGGCCTCTAGCGTCAGTTTGGCTGGATCCCCACAGTGCTGGGGGGGGGGGGGGGTCCTAACAATATAGCACATCTACCCCCCTCCCACCCCCCAGCCTGACAAACTCGCTCAGAATTAAGCGTCTCAGGCACCGGTAAGCAGGACGAACCCTGAAGCAGGGGCTAAAAGGGAGGCTGGGCAACATGAGCCGGGCACATGGCTTGGTTCTGGCTCGGGGCTAGCCACAAGCAGCCTAGGGTCAGAGCTTGGGCAGTGCATAGCTGCACATTTGCAGAGATAATGGGTGTGGTGAGCTCAGGTATGGAGCTGGGCGGCGCTAGTTGCTCATGTACAAAGCCAATGGGCGCAGCAAGGTCAGGTATGGCGCTGGGTGGCACTAGCTGCTCATTTACAGAGCTTAAGGGGACGGCAAGCTCAGGTACGGAGCTGGGAGGTGCTGACAGCACAGGTGCATAGCTAATGGGCTTGGCGATCTCAGGTACGAAGCTGGTCGGCGCTAGCTGCTCAGTTGTGGAGCTAATGGGAACAGCAAGCTCAGGTATGGAGCTGGGCAGCATTAGTTGCTCAGGTACAAAGTCAACGGTTGTGGCTAGCTCAGGTACGAAGGTGGGTGGCACTAGCTGCTCTGGTACAGAGCTCTATGGCATGGCAAGGCCAGGTACGGAGCTCAGAGGTGCTAGCTACTCAGGTGCAGAGCTAATTGGTGTGGCGAGCTCAAGTTCAGAGCTGGGTGCCACTAGCTGCTCAGGTATGGAGCTTAAGGGCGTGGCATGCTCAGGTATGAAGCTGGGTGGTGCTAACTGCTCAAGTACGAGGCTAACGCATGTGGGGGATTCAGGTATGGGATGTTCCGGCCAGGACGAAAGTGGCAAGCTGCAGGTCAGAGCCATCCTCTCCCTAGCTCGCCCTTTAAGGTGGGCTTCAGCCAGTATGACCAGGTCAAACAAATCGACAAGGGAAGAGGGGGGTAGGTGGGAGAACAGTTTGATTTCCACCTCCTCATTAAGACCCTGTTTAAATAGGGACATGAGCGGTGGCTCGTTAAAGCCACTCGTCTCGGCCACGGCACGGAACTCAGCCACATACTCAGCTACCTCCCTGGAGCCTTGACAAATGTCAAAAGTGCTGGGTGGCTCCAGGGGAAGCGTGAGTGGCTGAGGGTCCAGGTAGGAGGTGGACAGATAGAGATCTACCTGAGCCCCAGGTGAACGATGGCGCCTATGGCGATGAGGGCTGGACAGCTCAGAGGGTTAGGATGCCACACCAGGTCCATGACTCGCCCACAGTCAATGGACGGCCCCCAAAACCCAGCCAGGACCCGGGTAGAGATACTCACCAACTGCCGCGACTGGGGACCTCCAGACTCGAGGTCCAGGAGCTAATGCTGAGTCTTATTGCTGGTCGCACTCTACTGTTACGATTCGCCATAATAAAACAGAGGCAAACCATGAAAACAAAAGAATATCGGGTTTAGGACCCAAATGCCGTTAGCTCCAGATGGAATGGATGAACCAAAAATAAATAAATAAAACAATTAAAATAAGAACAATTGAACAAAATAAAAGAAAGAAGCGGGTTCGCTAATAGCCCAGGACCCAAGGCTTGAACACCAGGTCTCTAAAGAGGCGCTGAGGCTTGAATAAACAAAAGGAAGGAAAAGGCAACGCTCTCACTCGCCCTGTGCATTCCGCAGTGAGAGCGGGAGAGAAAAACAGCAGACACAAGCGCTGCCTCAAGCGGACTCAAAACAAGATCATACACTGTAAAGGAAAGGAAAAAGGGATTGCTAGCGCTCGTGCCCGACCTGCGCATGCTCTTTTTGTTCCCCTTTTCTTTTGTTCTTTTATTTTCTTTCTTTGTTAATTTGTTCATTCTTTGTTAATTTGTTCTTTTATTTACTTATTTTTCGTTCATCCATTCTATCTGGAGTTAACAGCAATTTTTATTCTTTGTTTTCATGGTTCGTCTCTGTTTTATTATGGCGAACCGTAACACAGTATAGTAAGAGTTCAATTGCTTCATATCTGCACTATGGAAAAATTGGGCCAGGCTTGGGCATGAAACTCCCAGGCTGAAAAGTGACCCCACTCCAGCTCTGCTGTTGTCTTTCTAGCATCCAAACTAAATGACCCTACAAGCAAAATTAGAAGTATAACCCAATGTTTGTGTGATTTATCTTATTTTTTCATTTATTTCTTTAATTGTAGATACTGGCAGAACATATGGTCATTTCGGTGACAGACACACTCAAAATCTGCACAGTAGATTATCAAAGGTGCCATTGACCCTCCTGCACTTGTACTGTGGTGCCAGAACCTACACCTGGCCTATGCCAGATCTGCCCACCCAACAATTGAATCTTAACAGACACACCTCTCTGCATCAGATATCGAACCAGAGTAGCAGTCAGTAGAGCAATGGATCCCAATGATGAGCCTGTCTGGTTAGATATCTTCCTCTGGCAAAGAGAGGTCTGTTGGTTATGGAGTTGTGCTTCAGGTTGTTGGCTGCTGGATCCATAATAAAGTCCAAGTGTGTGGGTTCCTGGCACCGGAATACAAGTCCAGTAAAAGTCTCATTGGCGCCTTTTGAGAAGCTACAAATGCGGTGCTGCCAGACTGACCTAGTGTTCCACCGAGGAAGGTTTCCAATTCTCAGTGTTCCTCATGGTGGGGGCTGGGCCTGTGGACCCACATCACACACACACACACACACACACACACACACACACACACACAGGTAAAATCCTCTTTTGCTAATTTGCTCGGATCATCCACACCTGACACTTTATCCTAATACACCATATTAAATCTGAATTAGTTCTGTGGTGTTCAAGGCGGATCTTGAGCAGACCCTTACACGTCCCTACAAATTTCTCCTTCAGCCCAGTAATGGAGTAATGTGCATATCTCATTCAGCTGCTGAACAGATTGCTCACACATTGGGAGGAGTGGAGATCTGTCGATCCTTTACGGATGGATAGAGCCTTCTCCCTCCCTGTGCCAGCCCACCACATCAATGTCAATTTAACACACAGTCGACGTTTTAGTTTAGACACAACATCGAAAGCTTTTTATTGGATCGAATCAATCTCTCTACAAAATGCGAAACGGAAGACAAAATGTTCTGTAATTCAAACGTATCGATCTGTTGCTTCGTAACGAGATCTTTATTTATCTGTTATTGAATCAGGCTGGACCAATCAGGCACTGTGGTTTTACCACAGGCCTTTGCTGGGACTGCTTAAAGACAAACAAGCCTAAAGTCAGAGCCAATTTATAAGAACTCTATTTATTTGATCAACTGTCGAAGGAGACAGCCTCACCTTTACTAATATTAGGAAATAGGGTGCTCTCATTAGATAAAAGCAGTAATGACATATAGGAGCAATATGAGGTTAGTATGGGATTTATCAACAGTTAACAGTGTGTTTGGTGTTTAAACAAGATATTCAAAGAGATTTCAGTTTCATCTGTCTCTGTTTTAATCAATGACTGTGTTGAAACTGTTTAACAGAGTAATTCTAGTCTGAGAAAATGACTGAGAAAAATCAAAATAATGTGGTATACAGCAATGCATAAAAAAGAAGAGGATCACAAGACGTAATTTTGCGCCACTGCTACTTAAAGCTTAGCATAAATGTCACTCAGCATTATGTAAGTCAGCATACTTAGCTGAATCCTGGAAGGTGACGCAGGAAAGCTAATCACATACATGGCTATATACAATGGAGATGACGCACACTTTTATGGCTTAATAGCTTAATCTAACACTGAACGCATAAGAGTAATCTAACCTTTAATTGAAGTAAATGTATTCTAAGGTAATGGTCGCCACAAGTGTTACAATTACATTCGCCAGTCACTTTATTAGGTACACCTCCATGTTTATACACTAATTGTCCATTTTATCAGTTCCACTTACCATATAAAAGCACTTTGTAGTTCTATAGTTACAGACTGTAGTCCATCTGTTTCTCTACATACTTTGTTAGCCCCATTTACTCTGTTTTCTAATGGTCAGGTCTGATAATTAGAGAGCAGAGTAAACGGAACTAACAAAGTATGTAGAGGAACAGATGTTCTACAGTAATTGTAATTGTAGAACTACAACATGCTTTTATATTCTAGGTGAAGCTGATAAAATAGACCTGGAGTGGAGAAACAAGGAGTTGTACCTAATAAAGTGATCAGTCAATGTATTGAAGACTTCAGTTGCAGCAGCTTTTCAGAAGTACTCAGATTTCCAATTAAAAAGTCCTTGGTGCTTCGGTGCATCTATAATGGCATATCTTTTGGGGAAAAAACAGCCTCACAACAATACAGATCCTCTATCATACTTAAGAGTGGGGATTCATTGCTTTCCCCAAATAACCACTAGGGCTGTATGTATTATTGTAGGGCAATATATGTTGCAAGATTTTAAACTGAAAATATCGATTTTTTGAAGGACGAAAAACATGGTTTAAAGGGGGAGTAAACTACCATCTCCACTCTTGTAGATGTCGCAGTTCATTCAATTTGTTCACTGAATTTTCAGTGTGATGTGATATATTAAGACGACTCAGATTGTATACTGACATGTATTTCAGTTGTTTTTATATTTTCAATGAACTTTGTGGAATATGCATCATATCACAATGTATCGTGATATAATCGTATTGTGAAGTCCTAATACACACGTTCTTTGAAATGTCAGCCCAACTTGAATGTTTGGTGCCCAAATCTCTATTTTTGACTCCGTTGACCATAGAAACTGGTTCCATTCAAAATGAGAGTGTTGAACTCTAAGGGCTTAGGTTTGTGGTTTAAAGAAGGGAAATGCTTTTGTCTAAAATGTCCTGCAGAACAGCTGGTTGACATTGAAGTGTTAAATTGTATATTCTGAATCTTGGTAATGATTCTTCATATTTAACCTGTAAAATTATTGCCACTACAGACTGTGGTTGTTTTTTAAGGAAGATCCACTTTAGAGAAATGGAAAATGATTGATCATGGATCGTTCACCCGCTAAACATAGACAAATGCGAGGAGTCAAGTTAAAGTTCAAGCACACTTCAAGCAAACAAGCAAAAGATGCAGTGAAGGGCTGAGCTGATATAGGAGGGGGTAAACAGTCCAATGTCTGTGCATGATAGGAATGCTAAGAGATCAAAGGTATCCAAGGGGTGAAGCAGAAATGGTAGTAGTAGATCCAGAGTGGGAAGCATACAAAAAAGCTATAGAAAGTCTAGATAAAGTAATGCTCCAGTAACACAAGGAAACTGTGACTTCACAGGGAAATGAGTGAGAAGATGGCATATAAATGAGCTGGGGAATGAAACGAGAACACCTTATTATGTTGGCAAATGAGAGCGTGGGAGAGTAGAGGCTCAACTGGGTTTGTGAGAGCGTGAGGGATGCTGGGGATTGGAGTCAAGGAGAAAAAATGTGTAAGTAATTTAAGAAGTTTGTGCTGTTTCTTCAAGTAGGATCAACTACAACTGATAACACTCAGCAATTCTCTGGCTGAATCTAAAGCTTTTGACTTCAAATTCATGGAAATTAGTCTTATAAAGTCAGGTACATTCCTCGATGTGTTTAACCAGAGTGACCAGATTTTCAATAATGAAATATGGGACGCTGTGTATACAGTATTGTAGTGTCGACGTGGATGAGGAAACTTTGCCGTTCTTCATTAGACACCCAACACAGCACAGCCACATTACCAGCCCTAATAGTGTCGTTACTGGGATATGAGTTCTGAGTAGTGGCCCGAGCTACACAGTCCACACATTCAACACACAAGCACCAAGTAAGTAACTTGCTGTATCGACAGATGTTTTCACAGATACAGTGATGCTTGAAAGTTTATGAACCCTTTAGAATTTTCTACATTTCTGCATAAATATGAACTAAAACATCATCACATTTTCACACAAGTCCTAAATGTAGATAAAGAGAACCCAGTTAAACAAATGAGACAAAAATATTATACTTGGTCATTTATTTATTGAAGAAAAAATATCCAATATTACATATTAGTGAGTGGCAAAAGTATGTGAACTTTTGCATTCAGTACCTGGGGTGACCTCCCTGTGCAGCAATAACTGCAATTACACGTTTCCTGTAACTGTTGATCAGTCCTGCACACCGGCTTGGAGGAATTTTAGTCCATTCCTCCATACAGAACAGCTTCAACTCTGGGATGTTTGTGGGTTTCCTCACATTGACTGCTCACTTCAGGTCCTTCCATAACATTTCCATTGGATTAAAGTCAGGACTTTGACTAGGCCATTGCAAAACATTAACTTTATTCTTCTTTAACCATTCTTTGGTAGAACGACTTGTGTGCTTAGGGTCGTTGTCTTGCTGCATGACCCACCTTCTCTTGAGATTCAGTTCATGGACAGATGTCCTGACATTTTCCTTTAGAATTCTGTCATATAATTCAGAATTCATTGTTTCATCAATGATGGCAAGCTGACCTGGCCCAGATGCAGCAAAACAGGCCCAAACCATATACTATCACCACCATGTTTCACAGATGGGATAAGTCTCTCATGTGGAAATGCAGTGTTTTCCTTTCTCCAGACATAACACTTTTCTTTTAACCAAAAAGTTATATGTTGGTTCATCCGTCCACAAAAAATATTCTTCCAATAGCCTTCTGGCTTGTCACATGATCTTTAGCAAATGCAGATGAGCAAGCAATGTCTTTTGGAGAGCAGTTGGCTTTCTCCTTGCTAAACCCTGCCATGCACATCATTGTTGTTCAGTGTTCTTCTGATGGTGGACTCATGAACATTGGCTAATGTTAATGTAAGAGAGGCCTTCAGTTGCTTAGAAGTTACCCTGGGGTCCTTTGTGACCTCGCCAACTATCACACACCTTGCTCTTGGAGTGATCTTTGTTGGTCGACTACTCCTGGGGAGGATAACAATGGTCTTGAATTGCCTCCATTTGTACACAATCTGTCTGACTGTGGATTGGTGGAGTCCAAACTCTTTAGAGATGGTTTTGTAACCTTTTCCAGCCTGATGAGCATCAACAACTCTTTTTCTGAGCTCCCCAGAAATCTCCTTTGTTTGTGTCATGATACACTTCCATAAACATGTGTTGTGAAGAGCAGACTTGATAGATCACTGCTCTTTAAATAAAACAGGGTGCCCACTCACACCTGATTGTCATCCCATTGACTAAAACCACCTGACTCCAATTTCACCTTCAAAGTAACTGCTAATCCTTGAGGTTCACATACTTTTGTCACTCACTAATATGTAATATTGGATCATTTTCCTCAATAAATAAATTACCAAGTATAATATTTTTGTCTCATTTGTTTAACTGGGTTCTCTTTATCTACATTTAGGACTTGTGTGAAAATGTGATGATGTTTTAGGTCATATTTATGCAGAAATTTAGAAAAGGGTGGCTGATAATTGGTTGAATTATATTCATTTACAAAATCAATAAATGTGATTGGCCATTTTATGGTTAGACTGTACAGTAACTTGAGAAATAATTGGAGTGTTCCTTTTGAATAACTGCAAGGGTTTGGGGTGATGATTTTGTGCTAATTTTTATTACAGTATAATATTGTCATTTTCTTTGACACTATAGCTCATCACACCAGTCACTATTGATGTGGAGTTTGGCACCTACCATAATATACCAGTAAGTGTATTATCTACTCTAAATAGGATCAATTAGCTGATGAATTGTGTTGGACTAGCACCCTCTCAGGATGTGTTCCTGACCCATCATAGGCTCAGGATCCATTGTGATTCTCACCAGAGTAAGGATGAATACATTTTGAAAGGATCAGTGTATTAACATTATGCATTATTGTTAATGGGAACGGGTACAGCTGCTTGCTCAAAGGCCCAAGAGAGGAGGCTTGGCAGTACTGGGACTGAATTCTCAGCCCTCTGGTCAATAGTCCAGTACCATAGCCTCTCCATCACTACAGTCCAGAGTCTAGTATAAGGGGCAGAAAACATTGTTTCTTGGTTTCTTGGATATTTGGGGGTACATGGAATTATGCAAGTATACTATATCTAGGCTACTGAATCTTATTTTTTATTTAAAATAACAGTATGACTTATTTGCTTCTCATGTTAATTTACCTGTGTTTTACCATTTGTGTCACAATGTGGCTTATTTCCTTGTGCTCTAGTTAATCTTGCTAGTGTGTTTACTAATTAGTTTATTGGAATAAAGCTTATACAAGTTACCTAAGGCCAGCACAGAGGTTATTATTGCCTCACAGTTTCAGAAACCTGGCCACTGCTTGTGTGGAGTTTGCATGTTCTCCCTGTGGCTGCGAGAGTTTCCTCTGGTTACTCTGGTTTCCTGCCACATTTTAAAGATGTGTCTCGAAAGTATCCCACTGTGAGTACTTGTGTGTGTGCATGTTCTCTGCAATGGACTGGCACTCTGTCTAGGTTTGTTAATTGCCTTGTGCCATGTGCTATTGGTTCAGACCCGACTCCTTATTACACTGAATTGGTTTAAGGCACCTTCAGTGGTTTTGTAAGTCACTCTTGATGAGAGCATTTGTCAGTGGCTAAATACAATGGGAATGAAGCAGGTATGGGAAGAGAAAGACTGAGTGTGAATTAATGACAAGAGCTCTTTGCTTTTATTTCAGTAGTTTTTTTTAATAAATAAAAACACTGTGCAGGTAGAGTTTAATACAATATTGTAAAATATGTAATATATAGATAAATGTATTGATAAAACAAAGCAAAGACGCTCAGTGTTAGAAACGGCAATTCCTGAGGACCTGGGTTCAAATCCTGTGTGGACTGAGGTTGCAACATAAAGGTTGTACATTTTCCGAATACTGCACCATGTTCATTGTGTACCTCTGCCTATGTCTAGTGAATTCCAGGTTAAGTTCCAGACTGTGACCCTGTCCAGGATACGTTCAGGTAAAAAGGATGCTTTGGTCAGTTTGCTTAGATAGCTAAAAGCACTCAAAGATCATGAAGTTGCTAAAATCTCTTAGCAAGTTTGGGGAGAAATAGCGAGACACATGATCCCATCTGTAGAAGGTATCTGATACCATGACTCCACCAAAAAAAGGAAATACAAAAAATGTTTTTTTGTTGATCTTTTCATACATGCAAAAAATAATGTGTATAAAGCAAGGCTGTATAATCCATAAAACATATAAAATGGTGCACTACATTTAATTGCGCTTACTGTTATTGATTTACTGTTTCCTGTGCTTCATTTTTGCCCTTCTTATAAATTACTGACCAACTCTAAGTGTATGTATGTATTAAATTCCCTGTAGGGAAAAACAGGGAAAAAGCAACATAACATTAATTTTCTGTGAGTAATAACATTAATGCTGCATTCGAATGAGGATGTGTTCATTATTTTTATGAGTCATGGCATAACTGATGTTCCTCAATATGGTGAAGTTTGTGGAAGTCATTTTTGCAGCTGAGAGTGAGTACCTAAGCTTGGCAATTTGCAATCATATCTGAGAAATAAAACACATGTTTTTCTGTTATGTTTCATCTCTGGTACTTCAGTTCCATATTATGTAAATGTTAGCGTATTACCCAGTTGGGATTTAAGTCTTTCAAATTCTTTCAATTTTTTTTTTCTTTTTCTTTTTTCCCCACAATTTAACATGGTGAATCCGATTAAACATGCCCTGTATGTTACACCAGTCCAGCTTAGGGCTGGCTAGAGTCGCTTTTTGTTAACCTTCCCTTCCTACAGACATAGCCAATCTTGTCTGCATGTGATGTTTGACCCTAGGACCCTCAGATGGATGGAATACCATCGTCACTGTGTAGTTACCACAAATTCATGAGTGTTTTTAAAATATGCCCCAAACTCCACCACCAGCAACTTAAATACACACCCAATATAAAGTACATACAGTGTAGAGGTGTGCCATCAGACCCAATTTACTGGGCCACATTCCCCAGTAAAATGTTGCTGTGTCCCACTAGAATCATGAAAGTAAAAACTGAATTTTAGTCTGGATTGATGAGCCTAACTACAAGACGTGATGCAACTTAGCACAGGTGCTAGAGTTCACATAAGGCCCCAGCATCTTTCCAAAAGCTTAAGTGGCGAGTTCATTTAACTTTTTCGCATGGAGTAATGGACATTCACAAATTTTTAAAACAAAGTCAGCCACGTGGCGAGCAAGGTAATGATAGCTCATAGCTATACAGTGGTGCTTGAAAGTTTGTGAACCCTTTAGAATTTTCAACATTTCTGCATAAATATGTCCTAAAACATCATCAGATTTTCACACAAGTCCTAAAAGTAGATAAAGAGAACCCAGTTAAACAAATGAGACAAAAATATTATACATGGTCATTTATTTATTGAGGAAAATAACACAACACAATATTACATATTAGTGAGTGGCAAAAGTATGTGAACCTTTGCTTTCAGTATCTGGTGGGACCCCCCCGTGCAACAATAACTGCAACTAAACATTTCCTGTAACTGTTGATCAGTCCTGCACACCGGCGGCTTGGAGGAATTTTAGCCCATTCCTCCGTACAGAACAGCTTCAGCTCTGGGATGTTGGTGGGTTTCCTCACATTAACTGCTCGCTTCAGTTTGATTAAGGTCAGGACTTTGACTTGGCCATTCCAAAACATTAACTTTATTCTTCTTTAACCATTCTTTGGTAGAACGACTTGTGTGCTTAGGGTCGTTGTCTTGCTGCATGACCCACCTCTCTCAGATTCAGTTGATGAACAGATGGCTTGACATTTTCCTTTAGAATTCTCTGATACAATTCAGAATTAATTGTTTCATCAATGATAGCAAACCGTCCTGGCCCAGATGCAGCAAAACAGGCCCAAACCATGATACTACCACCACCACATTTCACAGATGGGATAAGGTTCTTATGCTAGAATCCAGTGTTTTTCTTTCTCCAAACATAATGTTTTTCTTTTAAACCGAAAAGTTCTATTTTGGTCTCATCGTCCACAAAACATTCTTACAGTAGCCTTCTGACTTGTCCACATCATAAACTGCAGACGAGCAGCAATGCTCTTTTTGGAGAGCAGTCGCTTTCTCCTTGCAACCCAGTCATGCACACCATTGTTGTTCAGTGTTCTTCTGATGGTGGACTCATGAACATTAACATTAGCCAATGTGAGAGAGGCCTTCAGGTGCTCCGTTCTTTTAACTAAAACAGGGTGTCCATTCAATTGGTACAATCTTACAATCCAAGCAATTGTGGGTTAAGGGTCTTGGTCAAGGACTCAACAGTGGCAGCTTAATGGCTAGGCTACCACAATACCACACTCACACCTGATTGACATCTCATTGATTGAAAACACCTGACTCTAACTTCACCTTCAAATTAACTGCTAATTCTAGAGGTTCACACACTACTATGTAATATCGGATCATTTTCTTCAATAAATAAATGACCAAGTATAAAACTTTTGTCTCATTTGTTTAACTGGGTTCTCTTTATCTACTTTTAGGACTTGAGTGAAAATCTGATGATGTTTTAGGTCATATTTATGCAGAAATATAGAACATTCTAAAGCTTTCACAAACTTTCAAGGACCATTGTATGTTTGGTTAGCTACTTATAACCGTCTAACATAGATCACTAAAGCAAAGGTATTCATTATACTAGCGAAGACATCAGCTACATTAGCATAGAAAAATGATCCGATTAATAAAACCTTCTTTATTGTTAATATATTCTTTATTTCTCACCCACTGCAGAGTAAAACCCACTTTTGTGTTAAGTTCCTTCATTTATTAAGTGTTAAACAGGCTTAGGTACAGCTGTGCCCCTCTAAATGCTGTGTTTGCCCCAGTATGACAAATAGTCTAGACTTACCTGTGGTAAAGTACCTTCAGAAAGTGACTGAACACTTAAGCAGCCATGGCTTTCTGTTACAATGGTGTATAATTATACAGTGACAAAGAGGCTGAATTCTCTAATTCATTCATCAACATGGGGAGAATTACACAAGAGAATACACAAATTAGAGTAGCCAAAAATTGTGCTGACTTTCAAAAGTGAGGGAAAGGCTATAAACAAATAGCTGAATATCTGAATATGGCCATATCCAATAACAGAATAATAACTAAGAAAATTAAAACAACCAGAGGTGTAATGATTCTGCTAGGAATAAAACACAGGTGTATATTGACTCCATTAAGTAGGATGATTAAAGAGGTATCAGTTCTCTAAGGATCATGGAAATAAATCGAATATGGTGGCATGTTGGTGTCCACCAATTGCCCAAAGATGAAATTTGACCTCAACCCCATACAAACAAACTATTTAATAGCCACATACCTGCACATTACATTACATTTACATTTACATTTACAACCTTTGCCATAAACCCTTACCCACAGGGACTTACAGAAGTGCTTTGTATTCTTCTTAGTAGACATAACCTCAGTTAGTACAAATAAGCAGTAGCCCCAAAACACAATTCCACCAGGACCTACTAGGATCTGATGTGTGTAACTCAACAAAGGCCACTCCAGGACCCTGAAATGCTTTTTACGGAGCCACTCCTTCGTTGCCCGAGTGGTGTGTTTGGGATCATTGTCATGCTGGAAGACCCAGCCATGTTCCATCTTCAATGCTCTCACTGATGGAAGGAGGTTTTGGCTTAAAATCTCACGTTCATTCTTCCCTTAACACGGATCAGTCATTCTGTCCCCTCTGCAGACAAACAGCCCCAAAGCATGAGGTTTCCATCCCCATGCTTCACAGTAGGTATGGTGCAACTGAGAATTCTTCATCCTCCAAACACGACGAGTTGAGTTGAGTTTTTCCCAAAAAGTTCTATTTTGGTTTCATCTGACCACATGATATTCTCCCAAATCTTCTTCTGGATCATACACATACTCTCCGGCAAACTTCAGGCGGGCCTGGACATAAGCAGGGGGACACGCCTGGCACTGCAGGATCTGCAGTCCCTCTCTGCGTAGTGTGATACTGATGGTAACCTTTGTTACTTTTTTCCCAGCTCTCTGCAGGTCATTCATCAGGTCCCTCCGTGTAGTTCTGGGATTTTTGCTTAATGTTCTCATAATCATTTTGACCCCACGGGATGAGATCTTGCGTGGGGCTCCAGATCGAGGGAGATTATGAATGGTGTTGTATGTCTTCCATTTTCTTACAATTGCACAGTTGATTTATTCACACCAACCTGCTTGCCTATTGTAGATTCACTCTTCCCAGCCTGGTGCAGGTCTCCAATTTTCGTCCTGGTGTCCTTTCACATCTGTTTGGTCTTGAGTTTGGAGTCTGACTTTTTGAGGCTGTGGACAGGTGTCTTTTATACAGATAATGACGTCAAACAGGTGCCATTTATACAGGTAACAAGTTGAGGACAGAAGAGCTTCCTAAAGAAGAAGTTACAGGTCTGTGAGAGCCAGAAATCTTGCTTGTTTGTTGGTGACCAAATACTTATTTTCCACCATGATTTATGATTAAATTCTTTAAAAATCCTACAATGTGATTTCTTGGATTTTTTTTTCTCATTTTGTCTCTCATAGTAGAAGTGTACCTATGATGAAAATTACAGACCTCTCTCATCTTTCTAAGTAGGAGAACTTACACAATCAGTGGCTGAATAAATACTTTTTTACCCCACTGTACATGCTAAATATGCAGAAAATATGGGGATGAGTAAGTCTCCAATACAGCATATTTGAAATATGCAAACAAATATTTAGCATTAAATAACAAGTATAACATAGCTAAGTCAAACATACACTATATATAACAGAGTTAAAAGTTTCTGGACACCCTTGGAAAAACAGTGGTAGCTGAATGGATTGTACGGATTACCCCAGTGACTCTCAGTATGTCACAATTATAGATTTTTTCTTCTATCAATCAGTTCATCAACTGTATGCCCTGCTGTCCTTAAACAAAGTCCACAGAGAACTGGTTAGCCAATTTTGATTGAGAACCTGGTTGTTTTGCATAGAATCTTAACCGCAACTCAATCAGACACCTTGAAAATGCACTGGAATGCGAAAAGTGAGCCAGGGTTTAATATCAGAAGCCGACCTCACAGTCGCATTCCAAAATCTACTAGAAAGCCCTTTTAGAAGAACAAATGATGTAGCAGCAAAGGTGGGGGCAAACTCCATCACTTCATACATATACCCATCTTTTGGATGTAATTTTTGGGTTGTCCACAAACCTTTGTTAATATATTGTATTTTATACATCAGACCAATAGTTAATAAAAATAACCAAATGCTGTCTATATATAGTTAATGGAACCAGACCTAATCATTCAAAATTCTAATCTATTAGTGCAAGGAAAAGGAACCTTGTATTAATATTATTAAGTTATAACTTGCTGATTGTTTCTCCTATACGCACTAATAGATTCAAATTTTGACTGATTAGGTCCGGTTCCATTAACTATACTGTATATAATAGTTTTGTTGTCAAAAGACATTTAGTAAAAGTTAAATTGGCCCTTTTAATCTGAACAACACAATAAGGATATTTCTTAATACTGTTTTGTGGACTGGCTATGTGGAGGCGTCATGCTGTGTATTGGATGCAGGGAAGGTGAAGACCTTTAGCCACTTGCTAGCAAACACAATCGTACACAAACACACCAAATTAACCTCGAGAGGAATCATGGTCTTTCTGCACATAGCCATTGATTTGCTTGTGAGTAGGAAGCTCTGTGTGATGGGCTAAACTGTGTCTTGCTGTGAGGAACCTCAGATCTTTAAATTGTAAGGTTTAAAGCAGTTTTGTGTGTGGGTGTTTGTGTGCAGAAGTGTGTGAATAGCTCCAGCATTGCAAAAGACAAAATCCTGCCAAGAAAAAATATAGATTTAACATTTTAGGATGATCTCGTTCAACCCACTATCACACCCCACAGCATCCCCTTGAGGTAGGTCTCCAACAAAACCTCCACAAATGTAGTACTTTCCCTCCAAAAGCACTTGTTTTATGTTAAAAAAATGAAGCCACTGATGCTGTTTCATTCACATCACACACTTGTCCTGACCCCTTAGTTGTGATTCTTTCGAATAGTCTTGCTTAGTTCCTAATGCTCGAGCTTTCTGATGAAATCTTGGACGTGGGTCACTTTTTTGGGTTACATCATTGCAATTGCTAAAACGAGCGAACATCAGTCTTTGACTACAACACACTAAACTTTTTCACACTAAAATGGCACTGTTTGCCTATAGTTCCTCTTGTCACATTCACCCACAAATCCTTTTCCTAACAACACCATTTCTTTTTTCTGCCATTGACACTAACATTAGCATCTCTTTACCAGGTAAGCATGGCACTCATTAATGCACTCACCTACATCTCTGCACCATTAGCAGGTTGGTTCAGGAAGCAACACTTCTTAAGAGAATTACAAACAGTTTTCCCTTCTACATCGTCGACCACAGAGGATACAGGTATGTGCCATTTAACGTACATCCAGTCAATACAGTACCTTTGAATTAAAATTGCATTTCTTCCTTCCATGTACAAAAGTGGCTTAAAGACTCACCTCTCCATCAAAAGTACCCAGTTAATTGCTGTGGACACCCTACAATCTGCAAAAGCTGTCAGCAAAGCACAAGTCCAGCCTTTGAAAAGGTTAACCAATGAAATCTTTTTTTCCAACCTGGACACCATAAATGTGTTAATCCTACATGTCAGAATATTATGAAGGTGTAAGGAGTCTGAGAGTTATCAGGTAATCTGGCTGTACCTTAATAACTCATGCTTGGTCCAACTTTACAACAACCACCTCACTGAGAACAATCATTCACCCTCATGTATCTTACCAGTGCTATGGTGATAATGAGCTCTTCATCTCTTTCTCTTCAGAAGATGTCTCAATGACCACAACTTGCAATTCAGGCTTTCCAAGACAGAGTTTATTGTCCTCACAACAGCTCTCACTGTGCCAATCATCCGATCTTACAGATTTGCTCTATGTAACATCAGGAAGATCTGATTGTACCTGACATCTCATCAATCAAGTATGGAAAAAGGGCTATCAGCTTGCATCACTGAGCAACTTCATTCACTCACTCATTCACTTTTCATACCAGCTTAATCCAATTTAGGGTTGTGGGGGGCCAGTACGTGAGCAGTTATGTGTTGCTGTGCCCCACCAAATTCATGGTGGTAAAAAGTAAATTTTATTCTGGAGTGATGAGCAAAACTACAAGACCCACATTGCAAAGTCACTACAGACACTATGCTTCCCATACTACCCCACCGTATTTCCAAAAGCATAAGTCAGATTCAGTTTCTTTCATTGTTATGTAATGGACATCTGCAAATAATTTAAAGAAAGTCAGCCATGCAGGCAAGGTAATGATAGCTCATAGCTTTATGTTTTAGCGACTTATAACAATAAAACCTACCAAAAGTACATACTATAGCTTACCACTATTAGGCATTCAGTAAAATAACAAAGGCATTAGCTACGTTAGCATAAGCAAATTTAATGCAATTAATATGTACTCCCCGTTTTATGATGGTCCGACTTACGATATTTCGATGTTTTTAATACACATTCAGCCAATACTATTTTCAAGTTTGAATTTTGATTTTTCCCCAGGCAAGCAGTACAAAACCCTGCTGCAGTCTGTCATACTAAATGAGGAACTCTGGCAGTGCGTGATATAGGGAGTCAAATGGCTGGAGTTTGGAACACTGGGAAACGTAGTGACGAAAATCCGTGATCGTGGCAATAATTGTTATTGTTGTTCACTTTCAATACATCTTTTAATAAGTTACTTGAGATATTAAATATTTTAAGGTAAAATAAGCCTTATGTTACTGATTTTGCCCAACGATTGTGGCAAAAGGATGTGGAAGGTAGGCTATGCTACTATATACAAAATATATATACTCCTTTTTACAATGTTTACAATAAATTCAACTTACGATGGATTTTTTGCGATGTATCCACATCATAAATCGGGGACATATATACAGTATACAGTATATATACAGTATATAGTATACAGTATATATGATTTTTGTTGGTCGACCGGTCCTGGGGAGGGTAACAATGGTTTGAATTTCCTCCATTTGTACACAATCTGTCTGACTGTAGATTGGTGGAGTCCAAACTCTTTAGAGATGGTTTTGTAACCTTTTCCAGCCTGACGAGCATCAATAACTCTTTTTCTGAGCTCCGCCAAAATCTCCTTTGTTCGTGCCATGATACACTTCCACAAACATGTTGTGAAGAGCAGACTTTGATAGATCCCTGCTCTTTAAATAAAACAGGGTGTCCACTCACACCTGATTGTCATCCCATTGATTGAAAACACCTGACTCTAATTTCACCTTCAATTCACTGCTAATCCTAGAGGTTCACATACTTTTGCCACTCACTAATATGTAATATTGGATCATTTTCCTCAATAAATAAATGACCAAGCATAATGTTTTTGTCTGACGGTTTCTCTTTATCTACTTTTAGGACCTGAGTGAAAATCTGATGATTGATGTCTGTGCAGAAATATAGAAAATTCTAAAGCTTTCACAAACTTTCAAGGACTACTGTGTATATATATATATATATATATATATATATATATATATATATATATATATATATATATTAACAGTAAAGCAGCAGATGTATGTATGATGCTGTTTTTTTTTCTTTTCTGTCTAGAATATTTCTATACACATACATAAGCAGTAGGGCAGTTATAAAGACCATCTCATGGACACTGTAGAATCATCTTTCCAGGTCATCAAACTTCCGCTTGCTTTGTCTGGGTTCATTGATTGGAATTACACACAAGCCTGAGTTAATAATAGACAATTCCTAGCATCAGTTGATGTAGCATAAAGAAACAACAACAGGGAAACAACAGGTATGGACATGTGCTCATAAATTGTTAGATGTATATTATGGAAAATTAAAGGTTACCAGGGCTGCCGGGAAAACAGTGGATTGTAAAGGTTTGGACTCTAATATAGAATTCATATATATATATATATATATATATATATATATATATATACATACACACACACACACACACACACACTTTCTAAGCTCAGCCACTGGAACTGTTCATGAACATTGCATGAACGGATCATTTGTCACTTGGCCATGATTGATATTTAAATTTAAATGCAATTTGTGAGCATTTTCACGCTCCTACCATTTCAACTCAACCATACATCATTCAAAACTAAGAAGAACATCACGAGAAGTGTCAGAGCTTAAGCTTTCTGGAAATTGTGTTGTCATTGTGTAACAAATTGTCAGCGCATAATCCAGTTGGGAAAAGTCACAAAAGCTCAACATACTTTCATTTTTCAGCAGCTGCCTTTACCTACTGAGCCACCGAGGCTGTTACTTTCCAAATGCAAAGAATGCAAGAAGTTGTCTGAATCTGTCACTGTGCTGAGGCAGGCAGTTGCCAATGGCTGCAGTATTTGCTATAAAAGCACATGTTGTAATAGAAGATTGCACTTCACTTAAAAAAGGTATAAAATCTTTCAAAAATGTTTTTTTTCTTACTGAGTTTAGGACTGAATATTACAGTGTGAACCTTTGCAGAGCGTCTGTCTCATAGTTCGATATGGTAGCAGATTGCTTGACTTTTTATCCATATCAGTGAAGCCCTGTTTAATTAAAGGAATTGGCGTCTGTTAAGTTTTGACAATAAAATATGTTTTCTAAATTTTAGATCCATAAAAAGCAATAGACATAAAACATTTTATTGATCAGACCCAATGTCATACAGCTACATGATGATGATTATTATTGTTGTTGTTATTAATAATCATACTGAGTAGCAGAGATGGCAAAACCTTTTCACCAATATACAGTGGTACCCTGGTTATCATTGCTGATTCTTTCCAGAAGGTTTTTTGAGAACCGAAAATGACAAGCAAAGTTTTTCCATAAGGAATAATGTAAATTGAATGAATTCATTCCAGACTCCCAGAAAATCCACAACGTATAAGGCATTATATGAATTAATGGCAAAAAAATACGAAGGCCATATGTTCCAAGAAATCCATCATACGTTAAATGTCTCATGAACTGAGGAGGTTAATGACTGTTTGGTAGAGTGGTCTATAGCATATATTTAGCATATGTATGTATATCTATATACATGTGTGTGTGTGTGTGTGTGTGTGTGTGTGTGTGTGTGTGTGTGTATATATGTATATGTATATATATATATATATATAATATATAAATATATATATATATATATATATATATATATATATATACACACATATACACACACACACACACGTATATAGTTATACATACATATGCTAAATATATGCTATAGACCACTCTACCATATATATATATATATATATATATATATAGCATTAAACCAAGAAAATAAGCGTATATTTAATGGAATTTTTTTCTGTAACGTTTCCAGATAGGGACCAACACAGATGCAAGTGCAGGCGTGGGTGATTATTACATGCTATGGTAGATACAACACACACGGCACAGAAAAGAAATAATGTGAACAGAAAGAGGCTAACAGGTTAGGCTAACACAAACAGCCACAGGCTAACAATAATGAGACACAGGACTAGAGTGCAGAGCAATGTGGGCAAGTTGATAATACAGGACACAAAAAGCACAGGATTAAACTCCACAAAGGAATGCACAGGGCTGCACACCAACATGGGAATACCTAAGCACACAATACAGGGACCTAAGAACTATGGTGGCCCATAGAGTCACATCACAACCGCATATACAAAGCAAACAGAAGTCAAGAATGCAACAGCATTAAATCAGAACACAAATACACTAAGGAAAACATAAAGGCAGAACGCAACAAAATTTCCAAAAATGCTGCATTTGGTGTAACACAATAACATTTACAGTGGTGCTTTTTTGTGAGCCCTTTAGAATTTTCTATATTTCTGCATAAATAAGATCTCAAACATAATCAGATTTTCACACAAGTCCAAAAAGTAGATAAAGAGAACCCAGTTAAACAAATAAGACAGAAAAATTATACTTGGTCACTTATTTATTGAGGAAAATGATCCAATATTACATATTAGTGACTGGCAAAAGTATGTAAACCTTTTCTTTCAGTACGTGCTGTGACCCCCCTGTGCAGCAATAACTGCAACTAAACATTTCCTGTAACTGTTGATCAGTCCTGCACACCGGCTTGGAGGAATTTTAGCCCATTCCTCTGTACAGAACAGCTTCAGCTCTGGGATGTTGGTGGGTTTCCTCACATTAACTGCTCACTTCAGGTCCTTCCACAACATTTCGATTGGATTAAGACCAGGAAATTGACTTGGCCATTCCAAAACATTACCTTTATTCTTCTTTAACCATTCTTTGGTAGAACGACTTGTGTGCTTAGGGTCGTTGTCTTGCTGCATGAACCTTCTCAGTGTTTTCCTTTCTCCAAACATAACGCTTTTCTTTTAAATCAAAAAGTTCTATTTTGGTCTCATCCGTCCACAAAACATTCTTCCAATAGCCTTCTGACTTGTCCATGTGATCTTTAGCAAACTGCAGAATTGTTCTTTTTGGAGAGTGGTGACTTTCTCCTTGCAACCCTGCCATGCAAACCATTGTTGTTCAGTGTTCTTCTGATGATGGACTCATGAACATTAACATTAGCCAATATGAGAGAGGCCTTCAGTTGCTTAGAAGTTACCCTGGGGTCCTTTCTGACCTTGCCAACTATTACACGTCTTTCTCTTGGAGTGATCTTTGTTGGTCGACCACTCCTGGGGAGGGTAACAATGGTCTTGGAAATGGCTCCATTTGTACAAAATCTGTCTGACTGTGGATTGGTGGAGTCGTAACTCTATAGAGATGGTTTTGTAACCTTTTCCAGCCTGATGAAATCTTCTTTTGTTTCTGCTATGATACACTTTCACAAATGTGTTGTGAAGAGCAGACTTTGATAGATCCCTGTTCTTTAACAAATAAAACAGGGTGCCCACTCACACCTGATTGTCATCCCATTGATTGAAAACACCTGACTCTAATTTTACCTTCAATTCACTGCTAATCCTAGAGGTTCACATACTTTTGCCACTCACTAATATGTAATATTGGATCATTTTTGTCAATAAATAAATGACCAAGACTAATATTTTTGTCTCATTTGTTTAACTGGTTTCTCTTTATCTACTTTTAGGACTTGTGTGGAAATGTGATGACATTTTAGGTCATATTTTTGCAGAAATATAGAAATTTCTAAAGGTTTCACAAACTTTCAAGCACCACTGTATGTACTACCAAGTTTTTATTTATTTTTATTTTTTTGAAAATAAAGAAAATGCATAAATAAACAGAGTGTATGGAGAGAATGTACTGATTAAATTCATTTTTGATAACCAGAAAGAAAGGTTTGTTTCCTCATATTGTACATATGAATATATTTACTCACTCACCTTCTTATTCTCTTGATCATGAACAGGGTCGTGGGATGAATATATTTAACTAATAAAAATGAAATATTTATTTCCCTTCATTAATGAAATATTTATTACAAATTATTTCCATTAATTAACCTTCTTATAATGACATATACCGAAAAAAAAAACATATTTAAAGCAAAAAGAAAAGTCAGCAATAAAATAAGTTTGAATAAACACCAAAAACCATGCTTGTATGTATTCATGCCAGCACCTTCAGTTGCATTCTTAAGTGGCAAGGACCACACCTTCCGCCAAGGTACATTTCATCTCAGTATGGCATTGTATAAGGAATTGTAACAATATCTTTCTGGAGTAAAGCTCTAATTTTCCAGTTATTCTGTTGCTGAGAAACACTAAAATAATTCACTCGACACATATTTTTCAGATGGAAACAATGCCTCTAGTGGCCAGGAGCACTTCCGGTGTGAGAAGTAACTGAAACATTTTTGTAAATGTTTTCTGTTTCGGTTAATGCTGTTGTGTTCTGCTTAAATGTATTTGTGTTCTCGACTTTTATTTGCCTTCTAAATGTTGTTGTATTTCACCAAATGTAGCATTCTTGGAAAGTTTGTTTTGTTCTGCCTTTATGTTGTTCCATTTTTCCTTAATGTATTTGTGTCCTGACTTAATGCTGTTGGGTTCTCGACATTTGTTTGCTTTGTTAATGCGGTTGTGATGTGCCTCTATGGACCACCGTAAAGAACAAAGTACACAACACAAGACAGGGTTAAGTGTAAGAAAGAAAAACAGACAAACCATGAAGAGGAACAACAGGAGCCAGGAACAGGAACAAACCGACAGAGCCAAGACCCAATAAGGAGGTGTAGAAAAAGGAGGACTTGTATAGGGGAATCACAGCCAGCTGTAATTAAGTAGCTTGATGTGGAAGGAGAAAGGGGTCAGAAAGGAACCATTTAGGATGATGTAGCCTCCGGGCTGCTCCTGGTGATCATCATCCTGAATTGATGCTTCAATCATAAATACTCTACATTATAGTGTATGATCCAATTAGAGAATTACATTTACATTTACAGCATTTAGCAGATGCCCTTATCCAGAGCGACTTACAATTGATACAATCTGACAATCCAAGCAATTGTGAGTTAAGGGCCTTGCTCAAGCACCCAACAGTGGCAGCTTGGCAGAGGTAGGATTTGAACACTGGACCTTTTGATCCATAGTCCAGTATCTTAACTGATGGCTACCACAGTCCCGGAAGAACTTTTTCAGCTATGGATCATGAATCAAATTCCTACTAGTCTGTATGACAAAGTGCCTTAACCCCAGTACTGGCAATGCAGCCCTACGTCTTTGACAATTTAAATTAAAAAAAACGCGTGCTTCAATCTCTTCTATTTTAAAAAACCCTTGCTTTTCACCTCATTTCTAAAATGCTTATGAATCAAGTAAGCATTGTGAACGTGTCAAACTATCTGCTCCTTTTCTAGTATTAGCCCATAGCTATAGCTTTCATTCGTGGTAAGGTGTTGCGTTGATGCCTTGCCATTTTGTGCTTCTCTCTTTCATTTTTTTTTCATTCCGTTTCCAGTCTTATTCGCTTTTCCTCTGGCAGTTTTTGGCAGCTTGTCGTCTGTTAGGCGCTATATATCCTTCCTCTTTTGCTTACTGTATACTCTCCGTCTAAATGTCAGATAAAAGGGCAACACCGGCACAGCACTGCTGCTGGGAAACACCAGCTTGAATGCAGTCAGATCTCAGACAGGGTAACAGCAAAACAACAACAAAACAGCTAAATGCCCTCATGGGGTTCTAACCTTTGTGAACTAAATCCTAGAATCACCTGACTTTTGAATAATGAGACGTAGTACACAAAATGTTGGACCTTTACTTCCAGTATAGGGAAATAATGCATGCAATGTCATTCCAGAGAACTGTGTGCTCCCAACATTAGGAAAGGAACGGCTTTTTGCATTACTCCATTTCGAAATGGTTTGCTGTGTTTGATTTACAGTAGCCTTCACAGAGCCCTAACCTCAACCCTAACAATGATGAATTGATCAATTGAATGCCGGCTGTGAGCCAGCCTCATTGCCACGCATCAGTAGCTAATCTCTCCAATGCTCTTGTGGGTGAATGGAAATGAGTCCCTGTAGTCAGATTCCAAAATCTAGTAGAAAGCCATCTAATAAGAATAGCGGCTGTTATACCAGCAATGAGATGCCAACTCTATACTATATATTGTTTTGGAAGGATATTGGAGTTCTATAAACGTCTGACTATATAACCAACCTGTCTGTTTATCAATAAATCAATTAATGAATGATCTTATATAAACACATTTAGGCTGCACTGCTGTCAAAAATGGCTGCGCATTCTAATTTTACATTGAGAATGCAGGATCAATTGCATGTAATCAAATATCCGTGCCCTTCCTGTTTATACTTCCTGTACATTTCTCCTTTGTTTCCTGCAGTCTGTGAGACAGAATATTTCTAGCCAATCACCTACAAATTGCCATTTCTACTAAAACATGGAATGATAAACTGACTAAGGCATGGCCTGGAATTAGGGTATTTCTATCCACTGATGTGTTTTTCTAGGTAGCGGAACAGCTTTTCTCTGTTACAGAGGGTGTAAAAAGTAAAAAAAAAAATAGATGAAAGAAGTAAAGTTTGAATATGGACTACAGAGACAGAAAAACTGATGAACATCATAATGAGAAGACTGAGAATGTCAGTTTTTTCATGCCATTTAAAGTGACTGTGCAACTGCTGCAAGAAACACTATTACAGAAAGAAAGAGAGAGAGAGAGAGAGAGAGAGAGAGAGAGAGAGAGAGAGAGAGAGAGAGAGAGTACATTATGTTATGAAGGCTTGATAATGAAACATTCCATTATTGAATTTGAATGCGGGCAGTAAAATCAATGTCAGTGTTTTAGATTCAATCTGGGCCTAATGTACAGAGCAGAGAGTCATTTAGGCAAACACACACACACACATTGGATGAGTGTGTGTATGTGTGTGTGTGTGTGTGTGTGTGTGTGTGTGTGTATAAAACAGCTCTCCTGTATTCCATGAGGTTATGCGATTTTCTTCCCCTGTTTCAAGCAAACATTGCCCTTGTTTGTTCATCTATGTGATAGCTAGCTATCTACAGCATGTGTTTAGACAATGGTATATATATATATATATTCTTTGTGTCATGTATTCCACAAGATATCCACAAGATATTGGCAACATTCCTTTGAGATTCTACTCCATGTTGACATGTAAAGGTCCTGTACATTTTTCTAGTGCACAATAATGTTGTGGATCTCCAGTTCTACCATATCCCAAAGGTGTCCTCTAATTTGACTGGGAAAGCCACTGAATAACACTGGACTGTTCATAAAACCAGATTAAGATAAGTTTTGTTTTGTGACATGGTGCATTATCAGGCTTGTGTTAGCCTTGTAGCTTTAAATGGATGCGCATTGTCAGCAGCAATACTCAGATAGGCTGTGATTATTATTTGTTTGTATTAACAGGCCCAAAGTATGCCAAGAAAACATTCCCTACACCATTACCTTGCCTCCACCAGTCTGTACTGTTAAAAACGGCAGGTCTGGTCCATGGATTCATGCTCTTGGTACCAAATTCTGACCCTACGGTCTGTGTCTCAGCAGAAATCAAGCATCAGACCAGGGTATGTTATTCCAGTGTTCAACTGTCTAGTTTTGATGAGGGTGTGCCCACTGCAGCCTCAGCATTCTGTTCTTGGCTGACAGAAGTAGGACTCAAAAAATGATCTTCAGCTGTTGTAGCCCATCTGCTCATAGCATTTCTGTTAGTAAACCTGCCACTTATTGGGAGTACTATACTGCACCATTATGAATAAGCTGTAGAGACTACTGGGAGCAATCTGGGAGCATTCTGATGGTTGATGAGAACATTACCTGAAGCTGCTGGCACACAAAACATATACAAAAAACAACTGCTTTCTTGCTGTCTAATATGTGCACTGTGTTGTTGTAAAAATATAATCAGGGTTATCTGTTATTGGGTTTGTGTGTGCTTTTAATGTTGTTGATTTTCAATGATGATGTTCAGTATAGCTGCCTTTCTAAATACAACCTTTGTGATGTCTGTTGATCTGGAGTATAGCTACAGTGGTGCTTGAAAGTTTGTGAACCCTTTAGAATTGTTCTACATTTCTGCATAAATATGACCTAAAACATCATCAGCTTTTCACTTTAGACTCCACCAATCCACAGTCAGACATATTGTGAACAAATGGAGGAAATTCAAGAACATTGTTACCCTCCCCAGGAGTTGTCGACCAACAAAGATCACTCCAATAGCAAGGCGTGTAATAGTTGCCATGGTCACAAAGGACCCAAGGTAACTTCTAAGCAACTGAAGGCCTCTCACATTGGTTAACGTTAATGTTCATGAGTCCACCATCAGAAGAACACTGAACAACAATGGTGTGCATGGCAGGGTTGCAAGGAGAAAGCCACTGCTCTTTAAAAGAACATTGCTGCTTGTCTGCAGTTTGCTAAAGATCACATGGACAAGCCAGAAGGCTATTGGAAGAATGTTTTGTGGACAGATGAGACCAAAATAGAACTTTTTGATTTAAAAGAAAAGCGTTTTGTTTAGAGAAAGGAAAACACTGCATTCCAGCATAAGAACCTTATCCCATCTGTGAAACATGGTGGTGGTAGTATCATTCATTTGGGCCTGTTTTGCTGCATCTGGGCCAGGACGGCTTGCCATCATTGATGGAACAATGAATTCTGAATTATATTAGAGAATTCTAAAGAAAGATGTCAAGACAACTGTCCATGAACTGAATCTCAAGAGTAGGTGGGTCATGCAAAAGACAGCGACCCTAATCACACAAGTCGTTCTACCAAAGAATGGTTAAAGAAGAATAAAATTAATGTCTTGGAATGGCCAAGTCAAAGTCCTGAACTTAATCCAATTGAAAAGTTGTGGAAGGACATGAAGCGAGCAGTTAATGTGAGCAGTGCATGTTCTCACCGTGGTTTTCCTCCTACATTCCAGAGATATGTGTGTTAGGTTAATTGGTGTTGCTAGAGTGCCCCATTGTATGAGTATATGTACCCTATGTTGGACTGGCACCATGTCTAGGGTTGTTCCTGCCTTGCAACCTGTGCTGACAGCTAGGCACATGCCTTCCCGCGACCCTGTCCAGGATTAAGCGGATAAGAAAATGATCAAATTATATGTTGTCTGTCTATAGATAGATAGACGATAGATAGCTAAATTTGTAGTCGACTTTAAATTGCCCATACTTCGGACTCCTCAAAAGAGAGTCGTACTGCAAAGAAAACGTATAGTGTATCTGAAGAAAAAAATATATAAAAAACTGTATCTGAGATCCTGCAGGTTTTTTCTCCCATCAGCCTGTCAGATTACACCTTGCAATTTCAAACTACATTTAATAGGACAATAACTTTCCTCATAGTTAATAAAAGCTATTTACGCTCTTGCTAGGAATGCTGATCTGGTCATTTTTTATTCCTCTATGAAAAAGTACTTTAATAACCCTGTCTCTCAGTGAATTAGGTAATAAAAAACCACATTTTCATCTGTAATAAACAGTGCAGACAGAGTGTGTCATAGCCGAACTGGCTTTAATATTTATCTTAACACACACTGAATCAAAACTGACTGCACTTACAGTACGTCAGCACTACTAAAAGGCGGTGTTACACAGCGGCCTGCCTATGCCTGAGAGCAATATGGAAGATAATTTAAAGAAGATAGAATAGTGCACTGGTGTGGTAGAAGATTCTGTAGGTAAAGAGACCATTTCAGGTAACACTGTGTGTTAAAAGTACTTGTGTTGATGTCTGAATGATCGTTTGAATGAACGATATCTTGGCACTTTGAGTATGTATATTATCACTTGCTGCCAACAGCACACATATTTTCTTTATTGTTACAAACATTAAAGTGATGTAATATTCTTGTTCTATTGTGCAACATACAGTGTGGTAAAAAAAGTATTTAGTCAGCCACTGATTATGCATGTTCTCCTACTTGATGAGAGAGGTCTGTAATTTTCATCATAGGAACACTTCAGCTATGAGAGACAAAATAATAAAAAAAAAATAAAAAAAATCCAAGATATCAGTTCAACTCAATACTTTGTAACATAAACTTTGTTGGCAATGACAGAGGTAATACGTTTCCTGTAAGTCTTTACGAGGTTTGCACAAAGCCCATTGGCTCACCGTTCTCATGATCATTTTGATCAGCCTGGTGCAGGTCTACAATTTTCTTCCTGGTGTCCTTCAACAGCTCTTTGGCCTTGGCCATGGTTGAGTTTGGAGTCTGACTGTTTGAGGCTGTGGACAGGTGTCTTTTATACAGATAACGAGGTCAAACAGGTGCCATTAATACAGGTAACGAGTGGAGGACAGAAGAGCTTCTTAAAGAAGAAGTTACAGGTCTGTGAGAGCCAGAAATCTTGCTTGTTTGTGGGTGACCAAATACTTATTTTCCACCAAGATTTACAATTAAATCCTTTAAAAATCCTACAATGTGATTTCCTGGATTCATTTTCTCATTTTGTCTCTCATAGTTGAAGTGTACCTATGATGAAAATTACAGACCTCTCTCATCTTTCTAAGTAGGAGAACTTGCACAATCAGTGGCTGACTAAATACAATTTTTTTCCCCACTATAGCTCTGTAGTCAACACAAATACACACTATATTGCATGAAGTTCTCAGCTGCGGTTTTTGTTTTATGTCAAATTGTAAACGATTATATCACAATTCTTTGTAAAAAGGTAACTCATTTGTTTCTCATTTTTATTATGAGCTTGCATGGAAGTCTATCTGAATTCAGGCATTGAAGCTATATATCAGAAATCATCAAGTATATTAATGCCCAACAGCCAATTTGGTAGATACACCTTCTTGTTTCTAGACTCACTGTCTATTTGATCATTTCCACTTACCATATAGATGAACTTTGTAGATCTACGATTACATACTGTAGTCCATCTGTTTCTCTACATGCTACAGTGGGGCAATAAAGTATTTAATCAGCCACTGATTGTGCAAGTTCTCCTACTTAGAAAGATGAGAGAGGTCTGTAATTTTCATTATAGGTACAATTCAGAATATAATTGTAAATCTTGGTGGAAAATAAGTATTTGGTCACCCACAAACAAGCAAGATTTCTGGCTCTCACAGACCTGAACTACAAGGTTACAGATCTAACATGGAAGTAAACATGAAACAGACACAGTCACAGGACAGGTACAGACCAGGAAGGTAAGATGTGCCAGACTGTAGAGAGACACGTACAATAAACCTCACAATCAGACATTGAGGAAAGGAGGTATAAATACACAGGAGATAATGAGGCAATCAAGCACAATACTAGAGTTGATGAAACGGGACAGAAAGAGATGAGAGAGAGACCATGGAAGAAGAAACAGGAGAGAACAGACGAGGGCTGAACACAAAACCCTGACACATTTTCAAGTTTGAGACAAAAGTCCAAAACAATAGGAAAATGCTTTAATGCTTTAATACACCATCTTAAATGAACTATTGTCTCATTGTTGACAAGTAAATAAAAGCCAGAGCTGAAGTTAAATTAAGCACTTTGCGAAGAACCATTATTGGGAAATAATGCAAATCCAAGGTGGTCTCTGTCTGGGGAGAGCAATGACAAGTATGGGAAAAATAGACCTAGTCTGAGAAAACAGAAAACAAATAAATAAATAAAATAAAATTAATTATAAAGAGTAAAATGTTTTGACATGTTATTCTTTATTAAAGGAAAATGTGTGATTTTTGACAGGTTGCCATGGTAAAAGTAGAATAAAGCACTTTGAAATGCACAATTATTTGGAAAATAATCCTCCTGTGTGGTGCCTTGGATCTGGGGAGAACAATGACAATTTCGAAACAATACAGTTATGCACCATTTAATGACTGCATTACGTCCTGTGAAACAGCTTGTTGACCGAAATAGCTGTTCACTGGACATTTCCATTGTCTTTTTATGCTGCTGTAAATAAATATTTAAGATATTAGGGATATTTTCACAAGACAACTGTACAATTATACATAAATCAGAGCATCAGAGATACTGCTGAAAAGATGAGTGATTGAAACAGCTAATACTTTTCTTTTACAAAAATGCATTGATAGACAGCATTACAAACGACACAGAAGATCAGCCAGATGAAACAACAAGTGAATGTGAACCAGTTTATATAGTTATAGGTTAGAAAGAATATATATACAGGTAATGGAGGAACAAACAAAAGAGTATTACGTACAATAGGACAGGCACATACACTTACGAATTCCATTTACAGCTCGTTACAAATAAGCTGCGGAAAGTCATACACACAAACATGAGTAACTTGCAGAAAAAAGTCTCTAATCACATCAAGTTAGAACAGTCTCTAATACAAACCTGAGCTAATGAGAAAGCAAGCACATGTCCGCTAAGGTAGTTACAAATACACACATACACGAATTATGGACTTGTTGAAATGATGCAGTAGTATCTAAAATGCTGAAACGACAGGTAGTCAGTTTTGCATTGTGTCACACAATATTTCTCTAATACCATACCCTTTGACTTAGCATTGTCTACATTCTAAAACACACTAAAACAGTCTTGCAGTGTTTCTGCACAGAGTTTTTCTTCCTCCAGCTCACCTGGCTTAACACATCTGCTAATTAACAATCCTTTAGAGATGGGAAAAACAGAAAAAATGTGGTACCCTAGGGCACACTGGTCAAACACACACTCTCACTAACACAGTGACGTACACTGGCACAATACTACACACTTTCACACACTAAAGCCCTGAGACACAGTCTGACATGTACATAAGAAGGCAGCAAAAAGGAACCGGATACACAGTTTTGACACACACACTAGCACTAACGGAACTCACGCTCTACAGAAGGTATGTGTGAGAGCGTGGCAGAGGAGAAAAGGTGGTGCTATCAGCTGGGTGACAGAAACCTCAGGGGTAGAAGTAACAGGACATAAACTCTAGGACTGGCACAATGAACAGACAGAAATGATATCAACAGCTCACAGCAGGTGTTGGTTGGTTTCATATCCAAACCAAGAGTTCAGAGCACACAGGAGTTTCAGTTAGAACTTCAACCAGAGGTGGCAAAAGAATACAAATTCCTTACTTTGGTAAAGTACTAATACTCTGATGAAAATACTCAAATAAAAGTAGGTGTGGCTTATATATTTCACTCAAGTAGAAGGAGTACATGCTAATAAATGTGCTTAAAGGAAAAAAGTAAAGCTATTTCTTTAAGGTTTTCTAACTCAGTTTTTGAATCAGGATGTCTTTCATAGAAGTCAAGGGGTACACATCAAGGGTTTTGTGGTAGCCTAGCGGGTAAGGTACTGGACTATGGACCAGAAGGTCCAGGGTTCAAATCCCACCTCTGCCAAGCTACCACTGTTGGGTCCTTGAGCAAGGCCCTTAACCCACAATTGCTTGGATTGTAAGATTGTAAGTCACTCTGGATAAAGGCGTCTGCTGAATGTGTACTGCTAAATGTTTGTACCACTGTACAACTGATACATTCTTATAA
The DNA here is from genome assembly GCA_025084515.1 of Ancistrus triradiatus. Lineage (NCBI taxonomy): Eukaryota > Metazoa > Chordata > Actinopteri > Siluriformes > Loricariidae > Ancistrus > Ancistrus triradiatus. Next base: position 60,282 of record JAJAGP010000589.1, on the reverse strand, counting down.
TTCAGGCAATTGTGGGTTAAGTGCCTTGCTCAAGGACCTAACAGTGGCAGCTTGGCAGAGGTGGGATTTGAACCCTGTCCAGTACCTTAACCACTAGGCCACCACAGTCCCTATTATGAACCTATTTATTTATCTATTTTATCATTCTATTTATTGGGACCAAAGTCCCATTGTAGTCATTAAACACTCCACTGAACTCCACTACTTAATAAAAATATGTATGCAAAACTTTTATAAGTCTTATATAGCGATTTAAAAAAAAAGACCTCTTATATTCATCACAGACATAAAATTAACCATCCCAGGGACATGGGACAACTAATAGTGTCTACTTAATAAAAACAGTCAGTATACAATATTGTATTGTATAGAGTGTATACAATGATTTTTGGGAGAAGAATGGGTTTGCCCTGATGTCTCCTTCTGTAGAGATTATGTCTGAAACAGCTCTAGTGAGCACTGACCAGGAATATCCTTGTGAAATGCCCAAACCACCTCAACCAGCAACTCTCAATCTGAAGGAGCAGTGACTCAGCAGCTTCCCAAGATTGACAGTGTAGAAACCTCATTTCTGCAGCTTGTACCCATGACCTTATGCTTTCAGTATTCAAAGCTCCTGACCAAGGACTAAGCTCCAGTTCACCACCACAGATGGGTACATTGATGGAAAAGCTGCTCACGCTGACCCAGCCCATTTGTCAGACTCACACTTTCTGTTTCCATCACTCGTGAATAAGATCCTGAGGTACTTGAACTCACTAAGGTTATATTTTCTCCCCTCACTTGAATAGAGCACCCCACTTCTTCCTGGGAGAGTACCATAAGTGTTCAAAGTATACTTGATTTTCACAAGAGTTTAAGCACTTTATTATAGATTATAGATGTAAATCTATTTTTACTTCACTGTAATGTTCACCCCCAAAAATCAACCAGCTTAAAAAAGCAGTTCAGTTGAAACACAAATGCAATCCAATACTGCCACACACCTGGCGACCTTCTCTTCCATTCAGAAAAGAGAAAGTCAGCTGTCATTTTCTATCAATCAGAACAACACACACTTTACACTAAATAATATATAAGCAAACATTACAGTCTCTGTAGATCCCTCAGGGACGATTTTAAGGAAAGTAAATGTCAGCCGATGAATCCACAACTTGCTTGAAGTCCTGGCAGGGAAGAGAGAGGGATCATGGGAATAAGAAAGATGAGAGAAAAAGAGAAAGAGACGAAATAAGAGGAAGGGATGAAGAACAATATATCCAGAGATGCCTCATTTGGGAAAAATACATCACATGTTCAAACAGTTGTGTGTCTAAGCAGATTATGTAATTTCCATTGACTGGAACCAAGACGTCCAGTCCAAGCCATTGTAACAGACTCAGGTTCCACCTTGACCAAACTTTGCAGTTGGCACTATGCAATTCTATCAACTGCACACGATTTTCAATTGCACAAAGTCTTTTGTAAATTCCTCAGCTATAAAAATCCAACTGATGTTGGTTGGCCTTTTCAGGTCTGAGCTCTTGCTTCTAGATGTTTCTAGACGAAATTGTTATATGTTAATATTAGAAATCACAAATGTTCTCAGCATTTATACCTCAAAATGCTGAGAACATTTTTGTGTCTATACCTCTAAATGTGGCTATTTTGACCATGTACATTATAAATATTGTCTCATCTCCCCAAGCCAGCTGTTTTTACTGCAACTCCGTTTTCCCAGGTTACCACAGCATCAGATTATGGGGAAAAGGAAGCAGTGCCAAGTGAATAGACACTGTAAGCAAAACAAAACTCAAGGTATTTGTGACAAATTTCATAAAGCTGTTTGTGGGATCTGAATACAGCAGGTCTGTGTTGACTGTGAGTTAGTCTAGCTGCACATCAGCCCACATATACACAAAACAAAAAAACTAGTAGTGCGTGCTTTATTTCATCAATAAATAAATAATGATCAGAACTTATAATGCTTATTATTGTCTTTCTGACATATTATGTCTGATATAACAGTCAAAATGACCGCTGTGGCCTTTCTTGTACTTCTAGAATCCTGGATTTTCTAGGATTCTAGACAACACCACATTGAAATTCATTGACGTCTTCAGTGCAACTCAATCCACTGCCAATGTTATTGTATGGTTATTGCATTACTGTGTGCTTGATGTTATGTACATTAGGAATGAAGCTGAAATAGTCAGGGAAACTAAACAGAAGGCAATATGTGGTAATTATAGACTCTATATACTGTGGGCGGTACGTCACCATTGACACCCATTGTGAATTTTTGAAGCCACCAATATGGCCGACTGGGTGCTGACATATTGGGTGCACTTGCACAGTAGATGCAAATTGCAGTTAGAGCATGCACTGTAGAGACTGTAGGCGAGACAGTATCTATGCCTAAATCCCTGATCACACTTGTTAGGGTACACCCACCTCTAATTTTTATGCCGGGGACATTGTGACTGACTGCACTTTACACCAGAACATACAATGGACTGTGCATCGGAATCTCATGGACTAAAATGCTAGACGATGACGGTTCAAATGACTGACGTTAAGAGAGAGAAGTTAAGAAGTTAAAGCCAGGCACACACTGTACGGGTTTAACCCGATTTGGTCATAGCCAAGCAAATTTCAGGATCGGTCTGAACTTTAACTCAATTGGCTGATGTTTGCAATGTACTGTAAGAAAGGAAGCGATGCCTGATTAACTGCCTAAACAAGCTCTGAGTGAGCATTTGAGTCACAGAATATACACAGAGTGAGTTGAGAATGGTTTAGATATCCCTACGCTCAGCTTAGTGGAACTCTCTCTGCAAAATGGACAAACCATATTCTCCACGTCTTCTCAGCTTTCTCCTTTCTCGAAGAATTTCACTTGTGGCACACTATGCCCTTTTTCAACATTTTGAAAGGCGCTGCGTTTCACATATACTGTGAGCACCCATGTCGCAGCATGTCAGTTGGACTGACTATTTCTGTACAGTGTGAGCATATGAATCACCTGCTTTGTTCTTACACAAAGAATGATTCAAACGTGCAGTATGAGGTATCACCAAAGAACACGATTTCCAAAATTCCTCAGTGTATGCCTGGCTTGAAAGCGTGTTCATGTCATGTGATTGTCAGAATGAGCTGGTAATCAACACAGCCATAGATGTCAATCACCACACCCCTTTAAGTATCACCGAATAACTATCCATCATAAAGAAAAATACTGGGAGGAATAACATGATGGCAAATTATAGAACTGACAGAATACAGTTGCCAGAAAAAAATTGTTGCATGTGTAATCTGATATGAAAACTTGCTATCTGAGCCGTTGACTTACATGGGAGTGGATGGAGTTAAAAGTTGTACTGCAGCCAGGCACTAGAGGGCATCAGACATGTAGTGGCTTCACGTTTCATCCACTGTCGTCCAGTCCATTTGTATATACAGTCTATGGTCATAATGCAGTGGTGCTGCAGCAGTTAAAGTACTTGACTGTCCACCATAAGGTTGAGGGTTCAAGTCCCGCTCTGCGAACATTGGCACTGTTGGGTTCTTAACATTTACATATATGGCATTTAGCAGATGCCCTTATCCGGAGCGACTTACAACTGATTCACTGACTTACAACTGATACAGCCTTACAATCCAAGAAATTTGGGGTTAAGGGTCTTGCTCAAGGACCCAACAGTGGCAGCTTGGCAGAGGTCAGATTCTGGTCCATAGTCCGTTAACTTAACCGCTAGGCTACCACAGTCCCACCCTCTTAACCCTCACTTGCTCAAAGGTGTCTGCTAAATGCTAAGTATAAATGTAAACATGTACCAGGCTTTTCTTAGTATATCTCAAATTCAGTTTCCATCTAGTTTAATCATCAGAGATTGAGGCTAAGCCTATGATCAATCTGAATCAGGAAGCTGCTAAAACATTGAAAAGCTGGAGCTTTTCTATTAAAATATATTATGAGGAGTTCTATCATAAATACTAAGAGCTACTCCAAAATTGCACGACACTGCTGGAATTTGAGAAGGAACCCCTGTTGTAGGGCTTGGTTCAGCATTAATTAGAGTTGTTCTTACTGTGGTTTCATTTAATAGGCTCTAACTGGTAAAGGAAAAGCATATAAGCAGAATAGACCAGTACAAATCAGTGCGGTGGAAAATAATAACTAGTGTCAATAATTTACATATATAAGGTGAACCATGTCTGTTAATAGTGTAATGCCAGAAGAAAACTGAGAATGAAAGTGAGACTGCTATTATACTCAGGTCTGTAACTAATTATTTGAATGAATGAAGAGATTAGCACAGTTGCCTCACAGCTCAAGAAATCCCCAGTTTAATCCAAATCTTGGACTCCGTGTGTGTGGAGTTTGCATGTCTTCACTGTGTCTGCGTGTGTTTATTCCAGGTGCTCCGGTTTCCTCCCACATTTCAAAGACATACATTATGTTAATTGGTTGTTCTAAATTGGCTCAGTATGAATGTACAGTATATGCACTGTTGGGCCTGGAGAGGGACGGGCTTCAGCAGGCTACCCCCATGAAGAACCCAGACTATGGGACGAGTGAGTGAGTGACTAAGTGAGAGAGAGAGAGAGAGAGAGAGAGAGAGAGAGAGAGAGAGAGAAGAGGCACAGGTTGGATGCAAAGCTTAATTTGTGCCACATCCTGTTGGAACAAGATCCAGAACCTCTCATATTTGCAGAGCATGCATTCTGGAACTTGTGTGGATCCAGCATTTCTGAGTTTTTAGATATATAAAATAAAATGAAAATAATAACACACATACACACACACCTATATCTTAAATAGATTATAACTTTTTAATTTGTATTTGTATCTTTTATATTTACAGTCAAACCCCCATCATCTGAATTCTAGCTTTGACAAATAGTGATAAGGATTATAGTACGTATATTATGGATGGTGTTCCAAATTGACATACACCCTCCACTCCCCTCTTATCTTTGATTAAACTCAACCTTTGTTTGAGTTAAATTATGAGGTAACAGTTGTTCCATTTCACATTGTAGTGTCTGGCACTACAATATATGGTGTGAGACAGGGGAGAACGCATAATTACTTTGCAGTAAACATGATAAATAAGACTCTGCTCATGTCCGACAGAGGAAGCATCACCCAATCTGCAGATAACAAGCAGGACAGCCAATCGAAAAGGCCCTGATTTTCCAGTTACCAACAAATTGTGGGCTAGTGCCTTGTGTCTAAATGACATTACACTGCTTGTGTAATGTCAGACCTAGAAGCTATTCAGTCAACGTGGCTTTGGTATTTTTCAGCATGCTAGAGATTATCACAGATGAGTCATGTAGCGTGCATTGCCCAGCGGCAAGCCCAGCAATCAAAAACAGCCAATAAGATGATCCATGTTCTGCAGTTGTGTTTATAGTTCTTGTCTTTATTCTCAAGAGACAGCAAGATGCCACTGCTTTTAACAATAGATATTATCACAAAGCAGCTTACAAAGAGTGGTGCCTAGACTCCAAAAGAAGATGCCAGGGCCAACAATGTCAAGGGAAAACACTCTGGGTTCCAGAAGGAAGAAATTATCCTGTGGGTAAGACCTCTGCTATCTCTTAAAGTTTTCCCTTAATATCCCCTGGCTTGTTTATTTGGGGTTCTTCGTGTTTGTTTGGCGTCTATTCTGGGCAATCTTTGACCCTGTTTATACTAGGTCATTTCATGCATCTTGAGTAGACCAGATAGGACTAAGCCACATAAAGCATTGGGTGCAAATGAACCCCAAGATGCAATGATATCCAATTTATTGGTTAATCTGATTGCTCAAACCACTTCAGAAAGTGGTTTGAGATGCATTGTAGACACACACTTTAACAAGCATAAATGTATCTCTCACACATCTGACTTCAAAACTCATCCGATAATTTTTAGCACACATTATTCATGACATCCTTCCTTCCATGGCCAGAGAAACGATAACATGCGTCTGCACATCTCCTTTGATTATGTAAAATTTGACGTTTGATGCAGTAACCATCTTTTCCAAATAAAAACAGTTTACAATACAGGAAGTGAGTGGTCCATATTGCACGGCATACAGCAATTGGATCTATATCTGGCTGACTGCAGATGCATTTTACAATTAAGCCTAATGCCTGAGGTCAAAAACGTATCTGAATACAATCCAAATAGAAGATAGATGAAAAGACAGAGTGTAAATGGGGTCATTGTCTAGCGTATGTAGTATCTGTACAACGTTTTAAAACCACACATTATATTTATTAGTTTTATCGTGATCCTCAAAGTCCATATGAGAAACATTTCCTGATGTCCATGTCTTTGCATAGATTTTTGTACATTGTGAAGTTGTTTGTGAAGACTTTTGATTTAAACTGTCACGTATGAGGATCGAATTCGGTTCTGCGCATTAATATCTAGTGTGTTTGTGGCTGAACCTGTGGAAATGCATCACACTTGCATAGTATCACTGATATGTACTTAATAATCTGATCAGAGTCGGATTTCTGCAGTTACCTGATTATTCAAGCGGTCATGTATACAGCATACACCGAGCTAGAAATCAGATTTACAAAATCAGATAAAGAGAGCTGGAGTTTATCCCAGTAATCGAATTACTCATAGCATGCATACCAGTTACCCGATTATAAACAGTCTTCAGCCTTCTCCCCACGGTTGCCAGGTCGCCATATTCTAAATCCTCATTCTAAATTCTTCTTGGTTTTATTTTTCCATGTTTTCCATTGACTTACGTTTTTTTTTTTCCCCTCTCTGGATCTGGCAACCCTGGAATTAAATGCGCCGCGGAATTAAAAGCAGCAAAACAGCCATCAAACACTTTGTGGATACTGAAACTTATTTAATATTTTGCTGGTTGCAAAATAAAAATCTGATTACTGCGATGTGTCATGTAAACTCTGGAGGTCTCCCATTATCTGAAGTGCATATATACTCGTTGATCATAATACTGACAAAATCTGATTTTCTGCAGTTATCGGATTATTAAGTGCATGTAACAAACACACTGAAATTTGCCAGGTTGGTTTATCAGTATAAATGGGGGTGTGAGGTATTAATCATGTTTTTATGAGTGTTTTTTGTACTTGTATTGTGTCTTTTGTGTGTATTGTGTCTTATGTCTTTCATGCATACCGGCAGTATACCACCAGTTTCATTTGTTTTGGCTTGAAGGCATCTGTGCATGTCATAACCAAACTTAAGCCAAACTGCAGTCTGGGGTTTTGCATTGTCACCCATGCTTTATTACCACATGGGCACACGTCAGTCACCAGCCACGTGGCTCCACTTCCGCCAGTATTGTATTTATTGATCATAACTGAGATGAAGAGAAGATAAACTCTGTGGGAGTTGCATTAGGCGTGGTAGGCTACATCCATTAATCTACAGCAGGGTAGTTCACCTGTTTAATTCATCTTAATGGCATTTGAAGTCTACACATGCTGTTGCACTGCTGTGTTTAAGGAGAGGTGTGTGTTCTATGCAGCATGCTGGATCTATTATGGCGGGCTTAAATACCAGATGGTATCTTTAACAGCAGCTCGATCGATTGAGCAGAATGTCAGTCATGAAAAGCAAGGATCTCTGTTATGGTTTTAACCTTTTGGCTCAGTGTGTCAGAGACAACAATCACAAAGCTCTCCAGCAGCTCTCCAGCACAAGTTCATTCATTTTTAAAAATGATTAAAATAATTGTTATACTTAGTACATAGAGCAGCATTTCATAAGAAACAAATGCCTACGGCAGCGAGTTGCCAGGGGCAGTATTCAGCACAGTTTCTTCTACTGATAACTGAACTTGTTTGACTGTGTGTTTGTTAAATACAAAAAGTGTATTCCTTAAAAATATGAATGATCGAGATCATTGTAAAATGTCATGGCACCTAGCAAGCATTTCATTTAATACATTAATTCAAAATGAACAGAATACTGGACATAAGACTTTACCTCAAAATTGATGAATATAAAATGTGTTATCTGCATTGTCTTTTTGCATTTAATAACAGGAATTACAAAAATATGTCAGTTAAAAACATAAACATTTGCAGAAAAAGGTTTCACCCTGTCTTGGGGCAGTGAGTGCTCTTTTCAGAGTCTGCCATTTTTGTTTTAGTTATTTGGTAGTCAGCATGGTGGCAGAATTCTCCAGAAATCACTGGTTCTATCCCAACCTCAGACTTCACCTGTGTGGAGTTTGCATGTGTCTACATGGATTTACTTCAGGTACTCTGGTTTCCTCCCACATTCAGAAGACATGTTAGGTTAATTGGTCATTTTAAATTGTCTTCAGTGTGAGTTTGTCTGACTAGTATCGTTATAAGCTTGCCTCTGTTATGAACTGGCATGTGTCATACTAAGAGTCAATTGGGTATCAATACAAACCATTCTACTGCCACTGTTTAAACAAAAAAAAATCTATGCTTTATATTATGAATGTGTTATGAAGTGAGTGTTACTGAAAGAGCTGAGCTCAATTATTAGAAGGAGTGTCAACAAACTTTTGTCTATATAGTGTATGTACTACAATGCCACAGAATTGAGCCATGGTTTGGTTCAGCTTTAAATACCTGATTTGTGGCTGATTAGTGACGCATCCACTCAGCCTGTGCTTCTGCTGAAGCTCTGTACAGCTTTGGCAAACTGGAAATTTACTATAAAATAATATACTATATATATATATATATATATATATATATATATATATACACACACTACTTAGTTGTTGTGTGGCTTGTGTTTTGCTGGTACATTTGAACCTTGATATCTGTATATTGTACTCTGCGAAATGGGTCACATAGCAAACATTTAAATAGTGAGTGCTTAGTGAGTTCTTTTGTTTATTATGGGAAAAGTCCTAAATTTCTACCAAAGTGTGCCAGTGTGTAAACCTAACTTAAATTATGTCTTAGCATTTGACTCATTATTTGGTAACTTTTCTGCCACACCGGCTAACATACAGTACTGTGCAAATGTCTGTAATTCTATAGTCTATATCTCTGTGCAAATGATGTTTAATTATTTCGCAGTATCTTTATTACAAAAAATAAATAAAATAGGAAATGCGTATGCAGTATAAAAAAAAAAAAAAAAAAAAAACATATTTTATAGGATACAGTGACAAGTATTTAGTGTGACATCTGGCAGCTCCATTGGGATGCCAAGTTGACCGTTTTACAGTCTGAGGAAGCTTGATCAGGAATGGTCAGGAAGGGTAGCAGCCAATAAACCACTTTTTGGAACAGGATGAAAAGGCTAAGATATGCTAAAGCTCACAAATATTAGAATGAAGATCAGTGCAAAAGAGTGTTATGGAGTGCTGAATCCAGGTTTGAAATGGGTCCAATCATCGACGAAATGTTATATATGGTCATTTATACCACTGTTAAAATAACAAATCTAATGGTAGCCTAAGAATTTTGCACAGTACTGTATATGGCAAAAGCAAGTACACAAGTGATTTACTGGCTGCGTTCTAAAACACATTATGCAGTAAATCATATCTATGGATATTAGATTTAGTTTTATTTTTGTTTTACTGTGGTACTGTGGTAGTGTATGATAGTTAGGATTTAGGCCCAGTTTAATCACTGCCTTTCATTTACATACTGACTTCCTTCAAGGGATTAGATTGGCTCATAATTTTGAAACTCATTTATTCATATTGTAGACAGTCTATGTCCTCACCACTATTTAAGCCAAATTTTGTAATATGATTCAGATATCACGCCAGGCATCAGGAAATTACCTCATAGGGGACCGCTGTGGGAAATGCTTTCTTCCAGGATGTACAGGCAATTAGGTCTATATTTATCACTTAATTGTTGTAATTTTATAATTGTAACCTGATTGTGATTGTGCTAATGTGTTTTTCCAGGATAGGACCCATTGTGAGCCATTTGCGGTAACCATAGAATGAAGTGACTACAGACAGGCAGATAGTACAGACATGAATTTTCTCTAAATCAATTCACACGCATTTCTACATTTCAAGGTCTTAATACTAATTGTGAAGATGTTTCACTTTTGTTGATATGACCATTTTAAGCCAACATTTACTTAACAGTCTCATAACTCATCCTCACTGTCAGGATGCCCATGTACAGGAAATGTGTTCACTAAATTTTAATGAACACCCAACCAAAATCTTCCTGAACTAATGAGCTTCTGCTCCTCAGACTCCCTGGAGGTGCCTTACACATCATTCTAAAATCAATAGAAGAGCGTGAAATAGAAAATTATCCACATTGAAATAACGACATCCAAAGCACTGATCGCTGAGAGACCATTAGTGGGCTCCAGCTGAGTTATATACACTCAGGTTTTTCGATAGGCACACCAAATTCAATTAGTGCACCAGAACTTTACTTTGAAGGAATAACTTGTGAGTAAGCATTATCATGATGTTTATCAGCTTACAAGCATGACATACAATATTTACTGAAATGGACAAAGAACAGGAGTCAAAATTGTGATAAAAGCATTCTCATGGCTTTTGAAAAAAATGCTGTGATACATGTGAGAAATTCAGAAATGACATGAATATTAGTCTGTTTTCATGTTGTATAGATAGGTGTCATGTGTGAACAAGACAGCATAATGAAGTCCAAATCAGAAGTGTGTCTTACATTTACTTTGACTTTTATTTAATTTCAGAGAGTCAAGATAGATAGCCAAGATTATAGCATTCCCCATTTCAGTCACAGGTGGTTCATTTAGTGTTTATTGTTCAAAACCGTGAAACTTATATGCAGTTATTATATTTTCCTTAAACTAAATAAGTCCATATGGCTCATATTAAAATATAACTTTTTGGTTTAAAAGAAAATCTTTATCTTTGGAGACAGGAAAACACTGCATTCCAGCATAAGAACCTTATCCCATCTGTGAAACATCGTGGTGGTAGTATCATGGTTTGGGCCTGTTTTGCTGCATGCCAGGACGGTGTAGCGTGATAGCCGTACACCCCCCCCCCCCTCTCTCTTACCCTCTTCCACAAGCCATAAACTTTACAACGCTTCGGAATTCAAAAGGCCATCTGGACCGGATCTTGCGGACTCAATCAACAACGGTTGATTCTTTCTACACACGTTTCAAAGAGGTCTGTTTAAACAAGACCTGTAACCTCAGATTATCTCGACTATAATAAACTGGAGTCCATGTGTAACTTTAAAAGGGGGACTCATCATTTAAACAGGTTCCCCTTTTAAAACTGATTGTGCAGAAGATAACGGTTTACTTCACAGTGAACCTTTCATCACAACCTCTTGTAAGCCACCCCAGGAAAGGCGCCAGAAATACACCCCCTGGATTTATGACACAAAGAAACTCAGCTTTTGTTTCTAAGAGACCAACTTTAATAATTGTATTAAACTCCTGATGAGAACAGTTTATCTTCATCGAAACCTTTTAATTACATAACAAATAATATTTGGATCCTGATAAGTCCAAACCCACTATATACATTTAAATGATTCATACAAAGAGTGGATCAAGGATATTCTTTTATATCCACACACCGTTATAGATTATACATATGTATGTTACTGAATTTATGTACCTTCATATCTACTTGATTAATGTTTTACTATAATTATCTTTTTGTTTTGATATTTAGTGATCCCGTTTAGTATGATATATAGAAACAGCTTTTGCCTATGTGTTTTGATCGATCGGGTTTTAATAATTTGTGCAACAAACATGAAGTTATTTACAATGTACCGTTTCCTACAGCTTGTATTAATCATAGTATTGTTTAGTTAAAAGTATAGTAAATGCCTGTGCTGTAGTTAAAATGCTTTAACAATGTTCTAGGTTATCAATTCAAGGTGCTTTTGATCATCTGAACCTTCCAACGAAGTCTGCATCTAAACTTGTAACTGAGGATTTTTGGTTATTGTGTGATACTTTTAATCTCTTTTAGATATGTAGGAATATTATTTAATCCAAGTTAGACGTCTGTGGCTTATGGTGAAATAAGGCAACCGCGATAGGAGAGCTTTACTGAGGAGTCAGCGTCTCATTGGCTAAGTAAGGGCAACTCCTTATGTCCCGCTTCCAGCCGCCCCCGAGCCGGAACATTCAAAAAGCAACGCGGGACGACTCTAGCTTCAAGTCTTGTGTCTTTATGTTCTTTAAGTCTTTCCTTTGTCTTTTATAGTTTTTCCTTTTTGTAGCGTTTTTGATTATTAATTTTACTCAAGTTTTCGCGTTTACTTTAAAGTTTCCTGTATACAGCAGTCTTAAGTAGTTCGGTATCGCTGAACTAGAAGATAGTTAAAAGACCACCAGACTCTAAGCTCGACCATTTTTTGTACCATACAAGTTTTTCAAGTTTTGTTGAAGCTCGTGGTGCTAGAACGTGCTCGACTCCACCTTTATCTGTGGCCAAGATAGAATCCGAGTCACACGCCCGCAAGTCGAGGTCAAGGAACCTGATCACCAACAGCTGGGAAAAAGTCAAACTGGAGCGAGGCCCTCAACCCATCTGTGGTCCCACGGACCGAAGACACGGACCGAAGACACGGACCGAAGACACGGACCGAAGACATGGACCGGAGGCCTATAGCCAAGATCTTACAGTCCACCAAACAGGAGCATCAGAATCTGAAGATTTTTACCGCTTCCGTTCCATGTGTGACGTCGGACGACAGGCAGAGGCCCGGTTCCGTTTCATCTCCTTTGCGTGAGCCTCCACAAAGCAATCGGCAAGTACCACTGTTGTGGCTGTTCTGGGTCCCTGATTTATCGTACTTTGCGTTTTTAACCACGCTTCAACATAGACTTATTCACGCCTAAGTAATTTAACATACTATCCCCACTCAACGTAATTAAGGTTACCAGTAGCATTGCAACGTTAGTAATTATTACGCAACCGATAAGTTACATAGAGTCATCTTGGTTTCCGATTTTACTACTGTAAGGTGTACGCTTGCCATTATTCCCTGTTCTCCATACTGTGATATATACATGTTCATCGTCATTTTATTATTTTAACTCTGTGATACAGTCGTTATTACCTTAGATAATCTGTTGGTATTTGCCTTGTTTTGTAGTTAATAAACTTGTTTATAAACCTTTTGAATTTACCGCCTGGTTTTGAGAGCTCATTCATTCATTCAAAGGTCGAGAAAACTACTCGGAATTCACTATTCAGAACTACACTGATCAAGGTTGTTGTTTCTTTTTCCTGGTTTCCAGATCGGAGAGTGAATTATTTATATTTATCATTAATCGATTTGGTGGTGCCTCGTATTTCTTAATTAATTAATATATATTTTAATTAACAAAGTTTAATTAAAAATTAATCCAATTAAAGTGTAGTCTTAGTTTGCTACATTTTTGGTGCTCCCGTGTGACGAGTGAAATCGGCTTTATGAATGATTAGCTCTTATTCTATGCGGTAACTTCAAAACCACGTGGGCATAGCGTTCTGTATTCAGAGAGTCTTTACACAGTACAGAGGTGCGAACAGGTATGAGCGTCTGCAGGTTTTAATTGTTGGAAAGTTGGTCATAAAGTTTAATAGCTGCTGTTGTGTTGTTTTTGTAGAGAAAAGAAAAACGCCGCTGAACGTGATTTGTAATCTAAGCTGTTTTTTTGTCTTTGTAACGTAGGGGGGCGAACTGAAGGGAGACGAACGCAGTGTTCAAAATAAGAAAAGCTTTATTAGATAACGGCGAATAAGAGGAGAGACACAGCGAACGGAAAGAAGCGGGGACCGAAAACTGGGTGGTGAACAAACTTAGCCGAGGCCGGAAAACGGGTGAGAATGAAACCGAAAAACAGGTAGGAAACAGAACACGTTGGGGGCGCAAAACGGGTGGAAATAAACCAAAACACGGAAGAGGAACGAAAACGATATAACTACCTGATGCTGCGGGGCAAGGACGACGAATGGAGAGAAGAGTCGCGGCGGAATGCGTAGGGACGCGAACGAGGGCGGCGCGTAGGAAACACACCGAACATAGGAAACCTCACACAAAACCAATGACGACATCAACATTAATAACCCGCGAGGTGAGTCTCCGCGAACTTGTCTTTATAGGACGTCTCACAGCTGATCCTAATCACAGCGATCATGGTGAGAACGTCCCTGATTGGCGCGCGCTGCCCGTGGCAGCGCTGACAGAGCCCTCCCCCCCCAAGGAGTCCGAGTCAGAGCTAGGACTCCCAGCAAGAACCCCCGGGAGCAGGCCCAGCCTCAGGGGGTCTCCTCGCCGGACGGACCTAGGAGGGGACCCCAACAGTAGGGCGGGCTGGCGAGCGAAGGTGACGACGTGAGGCTGGCGAGCAGCAGGGACCCGCTGGTCGCCGGCGCGAACCGCCGCTCCTCGCGCGGGGCGACGCACGAGCGCGGCCGCAAGCGGCCCGCCCGCCGCGCGGAGCTGCGACAAGGTAAGAGAAAAGATAAAAGAGAGCGCGGAGGAACGCAGAGGGAGCAGGAAAAGAAGATAGACGGAGGAGTAGGACCCAACAGTCGGGCGGCAAAGAGGCGAGCGAAGTCGACACGACGTGAGCTGGCGAGCGGAATCGACGAGGTGGTGCTTTGACAGCAGAGTCGATGAGGCGGTGCTTGGTAGCAGAGGCGAGGCGACGATGCTGACAGCAGAGCGAGGCGACGATGCCCCTTGACAGCAGAGGCGAAGGCGGGACGATGCCTTGACAGCAGAGGCGAGGCAACGATGCTTGACAGCAGAGGCGAGGCGACGATCTTGACCCGCAGAGGCGAGTCAAGGAACCTGATCACCAACAGCTGGGAAAAAGCCAAACTGGAGTCGAGGCCCTCAAACACATCTGTGGTCCCACGGACCGAAGACACGGACCGGAGGCCTATAGCCCAGATCTTACATGTCCACCAAACAGGAGCATCAGAATCTGAAGAGTTTTTACCGCTTTCATTTTCCATGTGTGACTCGGACAACAGGCAGAGGTCCGGTTCCGTTACATCTTCCTTCGCGTGAGCCTCCACAAAGCATCGTGCAAGTACCACTGTTGTTGGCTGTTCTGGGTCCCTGATTTATCGTACTTTGCGTGTTTAATCTAAACCCACGCTTCAACATAGACTTATTCCCGCCTAAGTAATTTTTTAACATACTATCCACATTCAACGTAATTAAGGTTACCAGTAGCT
The DNA here is from genome assembly GCA_025084515.1 of Ancistrus triradiatus. NCBI lineage: Eukaryota > Metazoa > Chordata > Actinopteri > Siluriformes > Loricariidae > Ancistrus > Ancistrus triradiatus. The sequence goes on along the minus strand of JAJAGP010000589.1, from coordinate 45,142 downwards.
TGCAACGGTAGTAATTATTGCGCGACCGATAAGTTTTACATAGAGTCATCTTGGTTCCGATTTTAATTTCTGTAAGGTGTATGCTTGCCATTATCCCCTGTTCTCCATACTGTGATATATAACATGTTCATCGTCATTTTATGATTTAACTCTGTGATACACTCGTTATTACATTAGATAATCTGTTGGTATTGCCTTGTTTGTAGTTAATAAACTTGTTATAACCTTTTTTTTTTTTTATTTGCCGCCTGGTGTGAGAGTTCATTCATTCAAAGGTCGAGCAAAACTACTTGGAATTCACTATTCCATATATAGACTGATCAAGTGTTGTTTGTTTTTTCTTTTCCTGGTTTCCAGATCGGCCAGTGAATTATTTATATTTTAATAAATGATTTGGGTGGTGGCCCCGTATTTCTTAATTAATTAATATATAATTTAATTAATAAGTTTTAATAAAAATCAATCCAATTAAATGTAGTCTTAGTTTTGCTACATTATTAATGGTGCCTGTGTGAGGAAGTGAAATCGGCCTTATGAATGATTTAACTTATTCTATGCGGTAATTTCAAAACCACGTGGGCATAGCGTTCTGTATTCAGAGAGTCTTTACACAGTACAGAGGTTGCGAACAGGTATGAGGCATCTGCAGGTTTTAATTGTTGGAAAGTTGGTCATAAATTAAGTTGAATAGCTGCTGTTGTGTTGGTTTTGTAGAGAAAAGTAAAAAACGCCGCGAACGTGATTTGTAATCTAAGCTGTTTTTTGGTCCTTTGTAACGTAGGGGGGCGAACTGAAGGGAGACGAACGCAGGTGTTCAAAATAAAAAACAAAAAAAAAAATAAGAAAGCTTTATTAGTAACGGGGGGGGGGGGGGGGGGGGAAAAATATAGGAAGAACACAGCGAACGGAAAGAAGCGGGGACCGAAAACCTGTGTGAACATAAACTTAGCCGAGGCCCGGAAAAACGGTGAGGAATGAAAAAAACCGAAAACAGGTAGGAAACAGAAACCACGTTGGGGGCCGCAAAACGGTGTGGAAATAAACCAAAACACGGAAGAGAACGAAAAACGATAATAACTACCTGATGCTGCGGGCAAGGACGACGAGAGAGAGATAGGAGCGCGGCGGAATGCGTAGGGACGCGAGACGAAGGGGCGGCGCGTAGGAACACCACCGACATAGGAACCTCACAAACCAATGACGACATCAACATTAATAACCCGCGATGTGAGTCTCTCGCGTAAACTTGTCTTATAGGACGTCTCCACTCTCACAGCTGATCCTAATCACAGCGATCATGGTGAGAGAGTCCTGATTGCGCGCGCTGCCGTGGTGGCGTGACAGAGCCCCCCCCCAAGGAGTCCGAGTCAGAGCTAGGAACTCCCAGCAAGAACCCCCGGGAGCAGCCCAGCCTCAGGGGGCTCTCCTCGCCAGACGGACCCTAGGAGGGGACCCCCACATTTCGGGCGGCTGGCCGAGCGAAGTCCGACGAGTTGAGCTGGCGAGCGGAGTCCGACGAGGTGGTGCTTTGCAGCAGAGGTCGATGAGGCGGTGTGCTTGGTAGCAGAGGCGAGGCGACGATGCTTGACAGCAGAGGCGAGGCGACGATGCTTGACAGCAGAGCGAGGCGACGATGCTTGACAGCAGAGGCGACGGGCGACGATGCTTTTGACAGCAGTAGGCGAGGCGACGATGCTTGACAGCAGAGGCGAGGCGACGATGCTTGACCGCAGAGGCGCAGGCGACGATGCTGACCGCAGAGGCCGAGGCGACGATGCTTGACCGCAGAGGCGAAGGCGACGATGCCCTTGACCGCAGAGGCGAGGCGACGGATGCTTGAGAGCAGAGCCGTGGACGGGAATGCTTGAGAGCAAGGGGAGGCGTCCATGCTTTGAGAGCAAGGGGAGGCGGCCATGCCTTGAGAGCGAGGGCGAGGCGGCCATGCATCGAGAGCAGGGAAACGAGGGCGGCCATGCTTGACATCAGAGACGAGGCGACGATGCTTGAACATGACAATAAGAGACGAGGCGACGATGCTTGACAGCAGAAGACGAGGGCGACGATGCTTGACAGCAGAAGAGACGAGGCGCGACGATGCTTGACAGCAGAGACGAGGCGACGATGCTTGACAGCCAGAGCCCTGGCGACGATGCTTGAGAGCAGAGCCGTGGCGACGATGCTTGAGAGCAGAGCGTGGACGGGGATGCTTGAGAGCAGAGGGGGGGAGGCGGCCATGCTTGAGAGCAGAGGGAGGCGGCCATGCTTGAGAGCAGAGGCGAGGCGGCCATGCAATGAGAGCAGAAACGAGGCGGGCCCATGCTTGAGCGCAGAGACGAGGCGGCACATGCCTTGAGCGCAGAGACGAGGCGGCCATGCTTGAGCGCAGAGACAGGCGGCCATGCTTGAACATCAGAGGACGTGAGGCGACGATGCTTGACAGCAGAGACGAGGCGACGATGCTTGACAGCAGAGACGAGCGACAGGGGGGGGGGGGATATTGCTGTTTTTTTTTTTTTAATGCTTGACAACAGAGACAGAGGCGACGATGGCTTGACAGCATAAGACGAGGCGACGATGCTTGACAGCAGAGACGAGGGCGACGATGCTTGACAGCAGAGCCGTGGCGACGATGCTTGAGAGCAGAGCCGTGGCGACATGCTTGAGAGCAGGAGCCGTGGACGGGATGCTTGAGAGCAGAGGGGAGGCGGCCATGCTTGAGAGCAGAGACGAGGCGGCCATGCTTGAGAGCGCAGAGACGAGGCGGCACCATGCTTGACATCAGAGACTAGGCGACGATGCTTGACAGGCAGAGACGAGCGACGATGCTTGAGAGCAGAGCCGTGGCGACCGATGCTTGAGAGCAGAGACGAGGCGACGATGCTTGACAGCAGAGACGCAGGCGAACGATGCTTGACAGCAGAGACGAGGCGGACGATGCTTGACAGCACAGAGCCGTGGCGACGATGCTTGAGAGACAGAGACGAGGCGACGATGCTTGACAGCAGAGACGAGGGCGACGATGCCTGGACAACAGAGACGAGGCGACGATGCTTGACAGCATAGACGAGGCGACGATGCTTGACAGCAGAGACGAGCGACGATGCTTGACAGCAGAGACGAGGCGACGATGCTTTGAGAGCAGAGCCGTGGACGGGATGCTTGAAGAGCATGAGGGAGGCGGCCATGCTTGAGAGCAGAGGGGAGAGGCGGCCATGCTTGAGAGCAGAGGCGAGCGGCCATGCATGAGAGCAGAAACTAGGCGGCCATGCTTGACATCAGAGACGAGGCGACGATGCTTGACAGCGAGACGAGGCGACGATGCTTGACAGCCAGAGACGAGGCGACGATGTCTTGACAGCAGAGACGAGGCTACGATGATGTTGACAGCAGAGACGAAGGCGACGATGCTTGACAGCAGAGCCGTGGCGACGATGCTTGAGAGCAGAGCCGTGGCGACGATGCTTGAGAGCAGAGACGTGGGACGGGATGCTTAGAGCAGAGGGGAGGCGGCCATGCTTGAGAGCAGAGGGGAGGCGCCATGCTTGAGAGCAGAGGCGAGGCGGGGGGGGGGCGGGGCCATTCATGAGAGCAAACGAGGCGGCCATGCTTGACCCGCAGATACGTGCGGCCATGCTTGAGCGCAGAGACGAGGCGGCCTGCTTTTTTTTGTTTTGTTGTTGTTGTGTTTGTATTGGTGTGATTGGTTTAGGTGTGTTGTTGTTGGGTTGTTTTGTATTTTTTTTATGAAGGTGATGAGCGCAGAGACGAGCGGCCATGCTTGAACATCGAGACGAGGGCGACGATGCTTGACAGCAGAGACGAGGCGACGATGCTTGAGAGCAGAGCCGTGGCGACGATGCTTGAGAGCAGAGACGAGTCGACGATGCTTGACAGCAGAGACGAGGCGACGATGCTGGACAGCAGAGACGAGCGACGCGAGCTTGACAGCAGAGCCGTGGCGACGATGCTTGAGAGCAGAAACGAGGCGGCCATGCTTGAGCGCAGAGACGAGGCGGCCATGCTTGAGCGCAGAGACGAGGCGGCCATGCTTTGAGCGCAGAGACGAGGCGGCCATGCTTGACATCAGAGACGAGGCGACGGATGCTTGACAGCAGAGACGAGGCGACGATGCTTGAACAGCAAGACGAGGCGACGATGCTTGACAACAGAGAAGACGAGGCCGACGATGCTTGACAGCAGAGACGAGGCGACGATGCTTGACAGCAGAGACGAGGCGACGATTGCCTTGACAGCAGAGACGAGGCGACGATGCTTGACAGCAGAGACGATGGGCGACGATGTTGACAGCAGAGACGAGGCGACGATGCTTGACAGCAGAGCCGTGGCGACGATGCTTGAGAGCAGAGCCGTGGCGACGTGCTTGAGAGCAGCGCCATGGACGGGATGCTTGAGAGCAGAGCCGTGGACGGGATGCTTTGAGAGCAGAGCCGTGGATGGGATGCTTGAGAGCAGAGCCGTGGACGGGATGCTTGAGAGCAGAGCCGTGGACGGGATGCTTGAGAGCAGAAGCGAGGCGACGACGCTTGTCAGTAGAGAACGGAGGCGACGACGCTTGTCAGCAGAAGAGACGAGGCGACGACGCTTGTCAGGCAGAGATGAGGCGACGACGCTTGAGAGCAGAGTCGACGACGTGATGCTTGACAGCAGAGCCGTTGACGACGTGGGTGCTTGAGAGCAGAGTCGTGGACGACGTGAGGCTCGACCGCAGAGTCGTGGGCGACGTGGATGCTCGACCAGCAGAGTCGTGGGACGACGTGATGCTCGACAGCAGAGTCGTGGACGACGTGATGCCTCGACAGCAGAGTCGTGGACGACGTGGATGCTCGATCAGCGAGTCCCCCGTGGACGACGTGATGCTCGACAGCAGGGTTCGACGGACGACGTGATGCTCGACAGCAGGGTCGACGACGACGTGATGCTCGACAGCAGGGTCGACGACGACGTGATGCTCGACAGCAGGGTCGACGATGACGTGATGCCCGACAGCAGAGTCGACGACTTGAGTCTCCGTGGAGGAGACAGTCCCTGAAAGATTTCCTCTGGGGGTTGCTACTGGAAGTGCAGACGTGGGCACGACTGTCCGTGGTGCAGGAGTGGGCACGACTGTCCGTGGTGCAGGAGTGGCAAGAGCAGAAACGGGACCACCTACTACCGCCGGTTCCGACTCGGAACTATCGGAAACTAGAGGATCTGAAGCGAGACTAGAGCGATTAGAGACACGAGTATCGAGAACTAGAGGTTCTGAAGCGAGACTAGAGTGATTACTGGCCGTAGTATGTGCAAGCTGACGCTTGGTTAAGGCGGTCTGGCTGGTGGCAAGCTGGGAATCCAACACTTTACCAACCAAAGCAGCCCGGACAGGGCGAACGGGTTCTAAACCCGTGGCTTTGGTACCTGTGCAACCCCGTGGGGAACCAAAGCAAACGAACAGCTCTTCTAGGAGCTGCCCCACAGTTCCGGTCCGAAGCACCGGCCATAAATGGGTGGCCCAAATAAGGGCTTCCCCAGTAAGGCGAAGAAAAACAATAGACACCCCAGCAAAATCGGTCTCCGGGGGATATAAACTGACAAAATGCAAACAATAATTAACAAAAGTAAGGCAACGAGCTGGATCGCCGTTGAAACGGCCGGGGAGGAAAGAAATATCGGGGATCCCTGCCGTCTCCATGTGGCGGGTTATTCTGTAACGTAGGGGGGCGAACTGAAGGGAGACGAACGCAGGTGTTCAAAATAAGAAAGCTTTATTAGATAACGGCGAACAGAGGAGAGACACAGCGAACGGAAAGAAGCGGGGACCGAAAACGGGTGTGAACATAAACTTAGCCGAGGCCGGACAACGGGTGAGGAATGAAACCGAAAACAGGTAGGAAACAGAAACCACGTTGGGGGCGCAAAACGGGTGGAAATAAACCAAAACACGGAAGAGAACGAAAACGATATAACTACCTGATGCTGCGGGCAAGGACGACGAGAGAGAGAGAGCGCGGCGGAACGCGTAGGGACGCGAGACGAGGGGCGGCGCGTAGGAACACAACCGACATAGGAACCTCACGAAACCAATGACGACATCAACATTAATAACCCGCAAGGTGAGTCTCTCGCGGTCTTGTCTTTGTAGGACGTCTCACAGCTGATCCTAATTTAAATTAATAAAAACACTATTTGACATTAAGCACTTGTTTGAAATGTGGGAGGACATGCAAACATACAGTGGAGAGAACATACAAACTCCACACATACCTAACAGCACTAAGCACTGTACCAAGTGAAGAGATGAACATCATGTACTGTATATTGTTTGCTAATAACATCAGTGAGCTGGTCCTGTGCTTTGCTTAAACCTTTTGCATGCCTGAGTTTTGATGCAGTGATGCGGAACCTTCCTTTCCCACCTCACCCAAACACGTATGCTGCATTCATAAAGCGTTGTTCATATAAGAGCTTCAACTGTTCTAGTTCCACTACATGTTTGTACTTCTTGCAGATTCACCTCCATCCTCAGATTCTTTGCTCTATAATTGTTATGATCTGTGCCCTTTCTTTTAGTATTTGTTCTGTTATTTTTATTTATTATTAATAAATAGTTTATTCTGACTGGAACCCGCATATTTGCCTACCTCTGCCTTGCTCCGCCGTAATAATAATCTATCAAGCTTGGTAGATGTGGAATTAGTGCTGTTAAGATGAGTGAAGCACAAACAGGCTAAAGAGAACAATTCTATCTCAAAAGACCTTTATATCATGGTTTCAACAGTTCCAAATGTCATTATTACGTGTCTGCCCGATGTGTTCCCAGACTTCAACTCCCAGCAAGTGTCATTTAAATTCTCCTGAATTTCAGAACGCAACTGATTCCCATCCCTGTCAGGTTCCGCCCGTTCCACTCTGTTTTCGTTTCGTGTTTTCACACGCTTTTGTTTACATTTCTCTCTTTCGCCACGTGCTTCTGTTTTTGTTTTGGTGTGCGACGTGCTTGTGTTTTGCTGTGCTTCCCTCTGCAGATCTATTGGCTGCACCCCTTCATTCCTCGCTCCACCCCCGCTGTTTTCACCTGTTCGTCATTCCCGTTCATCAGCAGGTCTCCTATAAAACCCTGGACGACTCAGCCAGAGCTTGTCAGATCGTCAGTTTACGTTGCCTGGTACCACGCTGAACTTATCTGTGTCGTTCATGTTTAGACCACTTAATCTTCCTCGACTTAGTCAAGTCATTGCCTCATTGTAACGTTAGCCTAGCATTTGCTCTGTTTACATTAACCGTGTCTTGTTGTTTTCCTTTCAGCTACCACGCCAGATTTTGGTTTTCATTTTTCTATTCTCACATGGGCCTCCTTTCCTTACCGCCCATGGAACCTGTGCTGAACTATTGCCGCCTAGAGACGCCTCGCTATTGGGAAACCAGCCGCAAGCCACCATTCCTCGTTTTCTGTGCCCGTCTCCTGGACTCACCCTGGCCTTGTTGATCTTCTCTACACCACGATTATCTCTCAGTTCATACCACGTCTTGATATAATAAATATTATAATATAATAAATATTAAATATATAATAAATATTTAATATAAAATAAATAATAAATATATAATAAATATTAACTTCCCTATTACGTCACGTCTATGCTTGTCTTTTTGTTCCGCATTTGGGTTCCAGCCAAAAACTTGCATAGGGGATCTCTGATCCCCCATAACAGTAAAATCCGGCTATCATGGAATCCGCGGTCCCCAGAGCAGGCGATTCACCGTCAACTAGTTTTGCCATCCATCATCAGGAACTTTGGCTAGCTCAACATGACAAGTTGCTTAATGCATTTTTTAGCATCTAATCACCTTCTTTGCAGTCAGTACTCAGAAATGTCAGTTAGACTAAACCGTCCTTTTCTTCCTCTCCTCAGAACACTGGCAATCCTGCCCAGGGTCAGACTGACTCCTCCTTCTGGAGGCCCCAACTCCCGCACCCCTGGCACCCTCAGCTCCTTCTAGGACCTCGGATTTCGTCATCACACATCCCGAGCCCTACTCTTCTCTTCTCATCCCTTCGCCACCAATATCTCAAAGTTCGCCTACGGGACCAGGCCTTGTTCTGGGCTGAGGCCACACTCGCCACAAGCCGCTTCGAGGAGGATCAAACGATGACTTCCTGTGTCGGTTCTGGGAGGTGTTCGACCACCTGAGCCACAGGGAAGTAGCATTGAGCCCCCTCTTCAACCTTCAGCAGGGCTCACGGTCAGTCACCCAGTGGAACAATTCCGCGTTGCGGGAGGCGCATCGGCAGGGTTGTTTGGAGCGGCTCAAGGATGAGCTGGCAGCCCATGATGACCCTCCCAGCGTGGAGGCCCTGGTGGCTTTGGCCGTTTTGGTCTGGCCTTCAAGAAAGGAAACTGGAGAAGGCCCGGCACTTGCTTACACCAGATCCACTGCCCCCGTTTTTCCAGGCCGCCCAGGGACCTTTCTCCTCCGGAGGAGGAATCTAAACCTATGCAACTGGGCTGCCCCAAGCTGAATTCTCGTGAACGAGCCTTCCGCAAAAAGAACAAGGGCTGTGCTTTTACTGCGGCGACATCGGCCATGTGCTATCCTCCTTCCCGGTCCACCCAAAAGGGCCGGCTCAACAGTAGACCTGGGGGCCCTGACAAGCAGCACCACCAGTCCCCCACAAAGCTCCTGTTCTGCATTGCTGTTACCTTCCACTGTTTATCTGCCTGGAGTTTCATGCACCCTGGGGCTGAGGACACCAAGCTGGGACCCTGGGCACCAAGCTGTAAGAACTGGAGGCTCCCAGGCGAGCGTACTCACTGGATGGTAAGCTCCTGGCGCCCATTACTCATTGGACGCTCCCTATCCTGCCGCCGCATCAGCCTTATGATTGTTCCATAGAGCTCCTCCCCAGCACACCACTGCCCATCAGTCGGCTCTACAACCTTTCTCGGGCTGAGAGGGATGCCATGGAGGATTATATCTCCGAGTGCTTGGTAACCAGACTCATTAGGCCCTCCTTCTCTACTCTCGGAGCTGGTTTCTTCTTTGTGGCTAAGAAGGATAGCTCACTCTGCCCATGCATCGACTTTCAAGGCCTCAACGCCATAACCAGGAGAAAGAGGTACCCTTTGCCCTTCATGGAGCCTGTGTTTTTTTCAAGTTTTACCTGCGAAGTGCCTACCACCTCATCCGAGTCAAGAGCAGCGATGAATGGAAGATAGCATTCAACTCCCCGCTGGGGCAATTCGAATACAAGGTCATGCCGTTTGGTCTCATGAATGTACCCTCTGTCTTCAAAGCCATAGTTAATGATGTGCTCAGGGACCATCTCAGTCATTTGTTTTTGTATATTTGGACGATATTTTGATTTTTTTCTAGCTCCGAGGAGGAACATGTTCGTCACATCTGGAAAGTCCTCACGCGCCTACTGGAGAACCGGCTATTTGTTAAAGCCGAGAAGTGCGTCTTCCATGCGGAGACAGTGCCGTTCCTGGGTTTCATCATCCAGAGGGGGAGTATTCGAGCGGACCCCATCAAGATCAAAGCAGTAGCAGAGTGGCCTGTTTCCCTGGGGCGGAAGGAGCTCCAGCATTTCCTCGGGTTCGCCAACTTCTACCGGCAGTTTATCCACGACTACAGTAAGGTAGCGCACCACTCACCCAACTCACCTCTACCAAGTGTCCCTTTTGGTGGACCCCAGAGGCCTATGGGGTGTGAAGGAGTTGTTTACTTCGGCTTCAGTACTCGACCAGCCTGATGCCAGGAGGCAATTTATCGTATTGCGTCAAACCAAGGAATGGGCGCCATCCTGTCACAAAGCGTGGACCCAGAGAACAAGCTCCATCCCTGCTCCTTCTTTTCTCAGCACCTCTCACCTGCGGAGGCAAATTACGACATGTGGAACTGGGAACTGCTCGCTGTCAAGCTAGCCCTCGAGGAGTGGCGGCACTGGCTTGAGAGAGCAGAGCACAAGAACCTGGCCTACAGCCAGTCTGCCAAGAGGCTCAACTCTCTCCAAGTTTCATGTCTCAGAAATTAAACAATGGAGCATTGTCTCAAAGCAACTTTACAAGTTTAGATTATCTCCTAATATCTACGTCCAATCCCAAATTGAGCAATCCTATGGCGACAGTGGAAAGGAAAAACTCCCTAAGTGTTATGAGGAAGAAACCTTGGGAGGGACCAAGACTCAAAAAGGGACCCAACCTCCTTGGGCGGCATAGATGATAAATCTAAGAATGAAACTAAAGTCATGGAGTCATACTTCAAATAAAACATAAAATATGCACATCGGCATTAAGTGGCCTGGGTATGATGGGGCTGGAGCTGATGACAGAAGCAGCTTGAGTGAAGCTGCAGCGGATGATCATCATGTGTGGGGCTGGAACTGGTACCGGAACACAGCTCTAAGAGAAAACAGAAAATATAATTAGTTATTGATTAAGAGCACAGTGTCTATTAACAATCACAGATGCTATGTTTAGCATGAGACCCCAGCAGCTAGAGGTGGGCGATACCGGGAATTTTGGTATCGATCCGATACCAAGTAAATACAGGGCCAGTATCGACGATATCGATACCGATACCTTTTAATATATTACATTTACATTAGTTAGTAGACTCCCTTATCCAGAGCGACTTACAATTGGTACAGTCCAAGCAATTGTGGGTTAAGGGTCTTGCTCAAGGACCCAACAGTGGCAGCTTGGCAGAGGTGGGATAAGCTTCATAGATCCAAAGGATCCAAAAGACCTAGCATAGAATTTCGCCAAACATTGTATGTGACCACAAAATACTTTATTATCACAATCAACATTTTTGTTTAGAAATAATGGAACAGTAACAAAACAAAGTTTACCTTAACATTAGGAAAATAAGTCTTTTTTGAGGTAGAAAAGGAGAAACCACAATACAAAAATAAAATAAAAATTCTCCCCTCACTAGACATCTTTTCTAGTTCTTTCATTATTTGTTTCTTCTTTCAAATAGAATTGTTCTTAGGGAAAAAAAAGGAATTTTCTTCCTTTCAGTGCAATTCTGTTTTTTCTTAAAGAAACAGAATGTAAAAAAAAATCACTCAACACAACTTAAAACAAAATCTCCTGAGGTAGAGGGCTGACAAACTACAATACAACAATACTGTAAACAGTTTCAAACTTATTCTGTTTTTCATGTCGAACAATACAATAAAATAATACAAAAATAAGGAATTTCTTCCCTTCAGTGCTACATTTTTTCTTAATCTTTCTTCTTCTTCTTCTTCTTTCGGCTTCTCCCTTTATCAGGGGTCGCCACAGCGAGTTAAAAGTTTCCACCTCTCCCTGTCCTCCACATCCTCTACTCTCACCCCAACTCCCTGCATATCTTCATTCACCACAACCATGTAACTCCTCTTTGGTCTTCCTCTCCGTCTCTTGCCTGGCAGCTCCATCTCCAACATCCTTCTACCAATATATCCACTATCCCTCCTCTGCACATGTCCAAACCATCTCAGTCTTCCCTCTCGGATTTTGTCTCCCAATTTTCCAACCTGTGCTGTCCCTCTGATGATCTCATTTCTAATCCTGTCCCACCCTAGACACTCCTAAAGAGAACCTCAACATCTTAAGTTCTGCCACCTCCAGCTCTGCTTCCTGTCTCTTTGTCAGTGCCACTGTCTCTAAGCCATACAACAAGGCTGGTCTCACTACTCTCTTATAAAATCTTTCCTTTCACTTTTGCTGCGACCCTTTTGTCACACAGCACTCCTGACACTCTTCTCCACCCACTCCATCCTGCCTGAACCCTCTTCTTTACCTCTTTTCCACACTCCCCATTTTCCTTGGACAGTTGATCCCAAGTACCTGAACTCCTGGACCTTTGTGACCACTGATCCCTGTAGCCTGACTGTTCCACCTGCCTCCCTTTCATTTACACACAGGTATTCTGTCTTACTACAGTTGACTTTCATTCCTCTCCTTTCCAGATTATACCTCCACCTCTCCAAAGTTCTCTTCTACCTGTTCCCTGTTCTCACTACAGATCACAATGTCGTCTGCAAACATCATAGTCCACGGCGATTCCTGTCTGACCTCATCTGTTAGTCTGTCCATCACCAGAGCAAATAAGAAGGGACTCAGGGCCGATCCTTGATGCAGTCCCACCCCTACCTTGAAGCTATCTGTCACTCCTACAGCACATCTCACCGCTGTCACGCTGTTGTCATACATGTCCTGCACTAATCTAACATACTTTTCAGCCACTCGAGACTTCCTCATACACCACCACAGTTCCTCCCTTGGCACCCTGTCATAAGCTTTCTCCAAAATCCACAAAGACGCAGTGTAGCTCTTTCTGACCATCTCTATACTTCTCCATCAGCAGTCTCAAAGCAAAAATCGCATCCATGGTGCTCTTCCTTGGCATGAAACCATACTGTTGTTCACACACTGTCACCTCCTGTCTGAGCCTAGCTTCCACAACTCTCTCCCAAACCTTCATTGTGTGGCTCATCAACTTTATGCCCCTGTAAGAGCCACAACTCTGTACATCACCCTTCTGCTTAAAAATCGGTACAAGTAAACTCTTCCTCCATTCCTCCTCCGGCATACTCTCATTCACCAGCATTTCCATTGAATAAATCTAGTCAAAAACACCACTCCCAGCTCTCCTAGACTTTTCCATACCTCAACCGGTATGTCATCAGGTCCCACTGCCTTTCCGTTCTTCATCCTTTTCAAAGCTTTCCTCACTTCATCCTTGCTAATCATTGCTACATCCTGTTCCACAATTTTCTACGCCATCCAACCTTCTTTCCCTTTCATTTTCTACATTCATCAAACTCCTCAAATACTCCTTCCATCTTTCCCTCACCTTCTCCTCACCTGACAGTACATTTCCATTTCTATCCTTGATCACCCTGACCTGCTGCACATCCTTTCCAGCTCTATCTCTCTGTCTCGCCACCAAATACAACTCCCTTCTCTCCTTCCCTACTGTCTAACCTGTCATATAACCCATCGTAGGCCTTCTGCTTGGCCTTTGCTACCTCCTCTTTGCCCTGTGCCGCATCTCCTTGTACTCCTGCCTACTCTCTTTAGTCCTGTCCCTGTCCCATTTCTTCTTTGCTGACCTCTTTCTCTGAATAAACCTCCTGCACTTCCTTGTTTCCACCACCAGGTTTTCCTTGTCATCCTTTGCCTGTCCAGAAGACACACCCAGTACCTTTCTACCTGTCTGTCTAATCACTGTTGCTGCTGCTACCCAGTCGTTCTGGGAGCTCTTTCCTATCACCCAAAAGCCTTTCTCAGCTCCTCTCTGAACTCCTTACAACATTCTTCCTTTCTCAACTTCCACCATTTGGTCCTCTGCTCTGCCTTTGTCCCTTCCTCTTCCTAACCACCAGAGTCATTCTGCACACCACCATCCGATGCTGCCTAGCTACACTCTCCCCTGCCACTACCTTACAATCATCAATCTCTTTTTCTTAAATAAAGAGCGTAAAAAATATAAACTTAAAGCTAATTAAAACAATCTTCTGAGATTAGAGAGCTGACAAACCACAATACAGAAAAATTAACACAACACAACAAATACTGTAAACAGTTTCAACCTTGTTCTTTTTTTCCCCCCCAAGTCAAACAATACAAGAAAATAATACAAATAGTAAAGAAAATTTCTTCCCTTCAGTGCACGTCTGGCTTTAAACAAAATAAAAACAATAAGTAATGGAGGAGAGCGCTGAGTAGGCGGGCCAGGCTGAGCCTACCTGCATGGCTGATTGGCTGACACCACTGACGGTGCAACAACCAAAGAGGAGGGGGCGGGGGGCAGGTGCGCTGCTTCGTGCTGTGTGACCCAGCGCAGCTGCTCTTAATGACAGAGAGCAGAGTTTGATGAATCCGCGAGTATCGATCTTTTTACACGAGTATTGCTCAATATCAATTCCAACGTTGGTATCGATATTATCGATATTTGGATCGATCCGCCCACCTCTACCAGCAGCATTAGCTATAGCAGCATTGCTAGAAAGAGGAGAACCGGAAGGTAACACAGGCAAGAGGGATCACATGAGGCATCGGCAACCCCACGGGAGGCAGAAGACAGCAACCCAACGTCTCTGATCACCATAAGGCTCTTTGACTATGAACCCCCAGCAATGCCCTTAGTCTAAGGCAAGGATGTCAAGATCAAGAGGACCGAAGCCCAGTTCAGCCAGACCGCTGTAGGTCTCTGTTTGTACATCAATGACATCATCCTTCATCGAGAGTTTTCAGCTGTCCTGATCACTGCAGTGTATATACCTCCTGATGCTAAAGCTAACTCAGCCCTTAGTCTCTTACACAGTGCCATTAGTACCCAGCTAAATAAATACCCAGAGGCTATACGTATTATAGCAGGGGACTTCAATCATGTGGACTTAAAAGTGGAATTTCCCAAATTTCACCAGCTTATGAAGTGTGCTACATAAAGTCTACAGCAACATTTCACATGGATACAGGGCCATATCATCACCCCACCTGGGACAGTCAGACCACATATCAGTGTTCAGTTACCAGCTTACATCCCCTCAGGAAAAGGGATCCCCCCCACTTCAAAAACTGTTAAAATATGGTCTAAAGATGCTTCATTAAAGCTTCAAGACTCTCTTACATTAGGCACTGCACCGACACCGTCACGATTGACAAGCGCATTCGGGTATATGGCAATCAAAAACCATGGATGACTGGGAAGGTCAGGACACTGCTTAGGAACAGGAAAACTGCCTTCAGGTCCCATGATGCAGAATTGTACAGTGCAGCCAGGGCGAACCTGGAAAGGGGTATCAGACAGGCGAAGCTGGATTACAAGAACAAAATTGAGGACCATCTCCAAAGCAACAGCTCAAAGCAGATGTGGCAGGGAATCCAAAGCATAACAAACTATAAGCCCAGATCCAACACTGTGGTTGGTGTTGCGACAATGGCGGAGGAGCTAAACTGTTTCTTCGCCCGCTTTGAAAAAAGATCTCCAGGTACAGCTACATCACATACACCATCCAACACCAGCCACGTCTTCACAGTGGGGGAAAATGATGTGAGGCGGGTACTAAGGTCAGTGAACCGCAGGAAAGCAGCAGGACCTGACGGCATCACATGCAGAGTGCTGAAAGACTGTGCAAACCAGCTCACAGGGATCTTCACTAAAATATTCAATATGTACTTAGCACAGGCCACGGTCCCGCCCTGTCTGAAGCGTTCAACTGTCATTCCAGTCCCAAAAAAGATCCCCATCAGCAGTTTAAATGACTTTCGGCCAGTGGCACTCTCTCCCAAAATTATGAAGTGTTTTGAAAAACTGGTCAGAAGTCATATTATTCAAGGACTGCCTCCCTCACTTGATCCCCACCAGTTTTTGCATACAGGGAAAACAGATCAACAGAGGATGCTATAGCCACAGCTCTTCATATAACCTTGACCCATCTGGAACAGAAAAACAGTTATGCCAGGCTTCTTTTTGTTGACTTCATCTTGTAATACGATCTTCCCAAATACTCTGATAAAAAAAAAAAAACCTCGGTCTCCTGCACTCTATCTGCCTTTGGATTAAGGACTTTCTCAGTGACCGTTCACAGAGAGTAAAAGTAGGACCTCACTTTTCCTCAGCACTCAGCCTCAACACTGGTTCCCCACAGGGGTGTGTACTAAGTCCCCTGCTGTACACTCTCTACACACACACGACTGCACCCCTACCCACCCAAGAAACTCTATCATAAAATTTGCAGACGACACTACAGTGGTGGGGCTCATCACAGATGGAGATGAGTCTGCATATAGAGAGGAGGTGAAAAAACTGACTGCGTGGTGCAGCAATAACAACCTGATCCTGAACACCACAAAAACCAAAGAAATAATAGTGGACTTCAGGAGAAATGGCTCCGACCCTCTGCATATATACATCAACAGGAACTGTGTATAGAGGGTGCATGACTTCAAGTTTTTGGGCTTGTACCTGGATGATGATCTGACCTGGAAGACCAACACTACTGCACTGATCAAGAAGGCACAGCAGCGACTTCACTTCCTTAGGATTCTGAAAAACAGTGCCCTATGCAAGGAGCTGCTGGTGGCCTTCTACAGATGCTCTGTTGAAAGTGTACTGACATACTGCATCCCAGTGTGGTTTGCCAGCTGCACTGCCCAGGAAAAAACATTGCTCCAGAGGGTTATCAACAGCACAGAATATCATCTGCTGTGCGCGCCTCTCCTTAGAGGAGCTGTACAGATCACATTGCTGCAAGAAGGAACATTGCATCCTGAAGAACACATCACACCCAGCATTTCATCTGTTCCAACCGCTACCCTCAGGGAGGCGGTACAGAACAATAAAAGCAAAAACAAGCAGACTGAGAAACAGCACATATGCCAGAGCTGTTGTAATACTAAATGAACACTGAAGGACACACCACTGTTTACACATTTACACTTATCCATGCAATATTAAGTACCTCATCCGTCTACACCACTGTTTACACTTATCTGTACAATATTTAGTACTCACCTGTGCAGTATTATCTTAATTTTTATCTATCTTTTAACTGTGCAATATATTTCACTCTTTATAACTGTCTTGTATTATATTTTTCTCTTTTGCACTGTGCAAGGGTTGCATACAATTTCTTTGTACCTTTGGTATAATGACAATAAAGATTCTATTCAAAGTTTCATTGGCTTCAATGATTCTGAACATTATATCGATTGCCTGATTATCTCCAGGTTTTACTTCCATTACCATTCTCCTGATTCCGTTTGAGCTTGCCCCTTTAATTTGTTGTTTATTTTCTCTGGCTTTTTGATCTCGGACTGTTTACTGATGCTGCCTTTGGATTTCATTTTTGCACTGTATCGCTCTGGTTATTGGATCACAGACTGTTTACTGACACTGTTTTCGGATTACATTTCTATATGGCATCTTTTCATTGACGTATCCATGTTGTTCATTTTACTGCTTACTCTCAGTTGTCTGCGTGTGCTGCCATATTCTGCCTAACATGACATAAAACTTCACCAACCAGGAAATAGTAGGAACTGATAAAGCAGGGGAGGTGATCACTGCCCATGTTCAGCTGCTGGGAAGGCAGCAGAAGCAGATTGCCTTGATCACTCAGTCCATTGCTTCAGGTACAACAAAAGCGGCTTTCTGCTTTGGTTCCTACCATCCAGGAGCTCGCAAAATGGGTGGAGAGAATGACTGTGACACACAGGATGCAGCCCCTAGTGCCACAACCTCCTACCTCAGTCTCGCCAACACCCACAACTGGAACTTTTTTCTGGTGGCGCAACCTACTAAGTACAGCAGGGTTTCCTTTTGAAGTGCTCTTTGTATTTTGCCTGCCAGCCAGCCTGCCAGTTCTGACACTTCCCACATTGCTTTCATGATCGTGCTCCTCACAGGATGTCCCCTTGCTTGGGTGATATGGAATTATCAGGGTGAGGAATCCCGGTCATATACCCGTTTCACCCAAGCCTTCCATTCTGTGATTGAGCATCCCTGAGAAGGAGTAAGCAGTGGTGAGGCTTTACTCCAGTTGGTCCAAGAACATCATCCTTCTTCAGATTATGCCCTGGAATTTTGTACATTGGCAGCTGAGAGTGGGCATAATGGTCCTGCTATCATGTTAAGTCAAGTCAAGTCAGATCTATTTATATAGCGCTTTTTACAATGGAGCATTGTCTCAAAGCAACTTTAGAAGTTTAGATTATCTCCTAATATCTACATCTAATCCCAAATTGAGCAAACAATTGAGTCATAGTTCAAATAATATGTGAAATATGCACATCGGGCATCAAGTGGCCTGGGTATGGTGGGGCGGGAGGTGATGACGGGGAAGCAGCTCTTGAGAGTGAAGCTGCAGTGGATTGATCATATGTGTGGGGCTGGAAAATGGTACCGGAAACACAGCTCGGAGAGAAAACAGAAAAGTTAATTAGTTATTGATTAAGAGCACAGGTATATTAAACAATCACGATGCCAAGTGTAGCATGAGACCCTGGCAGTATTAGCTAGAAAGAGGAGGAAACTGGTAGGTAAAACACAGCCAAGAGGGATCACATGAGAAATTGGCAACCCCACAGGAGCAGAAGACAGCAACCCACAAGTCTCTGTCACCATAAGACTCTTTGAATATGAACCCCCCAGCTCTGCCCTTAGTCTAAGGGCAAGGATGCACGAGTAGATTAAGAGGACCAAGCCCAGTCAGCCAGACCGCCCACCCGACACTCCTGGGCTAACGGACAAAGGCAAAGCAGGCCAGACTCCGGCCCCAGTGACCCATGCATGCATCCCGTCGAAATCTAGTCAAAAGCCTGTGTAATAAATATGTTCGTTTGCCTAGACTTAAACTTATGGAGAGTGTTTGATTCTCGAATGGAAAGTGGGAAGTTATTCCATAGTTGGGGGCCAGTAGAGAAAAAGCCTTTTCCCTGCTGGACTTTTTTAATTCTAGGAACTAAAAGAAGTCCTGCACCCTGCGAACGAAGTAGGACGAGTTGGATGTAAAAACTCTAAGAGGTTCACTAGATAAGTGGGCCAGGTATGTAGAGCTTATAAAGTTATAAGAGTATTTTGTAATCATGTGGAATTTGGACTGGTAACAGTGCAGTGATGATAGATAGGAGTGATATGATCAAATTTTCTAGTTCGGTTAGCACTCGGGCAGCTGCATTCTGAACTAATTGAAATTTATTATAGGATTACTAGAGCTCCCAAAAAGTACGGCGTTACAGTAATCCAACCTTGAGGTTATAAACGCTGAACAAGTTTCTTTGCATCATTAAAAGAGAGGATATTCTAAGTGTAGCGATATTACATAATTGAAAGAAAAGGCAATCGAGTGACTGCTGCTAATGTGCGCATCAAAGGAGAGATCTGAATCAAATGGGACCCCCAAGTTTTTTAACAGATGGACTGGGCAATATGAAAGCCATCTACATTTAGGATGGATGTAGCTAACCTGTCTCTACAGCCTTGAATCCAGTAATAGAACCTCAGTGTATCTGAGTAAGTAAGAGAAAATTAAATGACATCCAAGCTTTTATTTCCACTTTACACGTCCTCCAATTTGTTGATTGTAAGGCTGTCATTAGTTTTGGATGATAGGTTAACAGCTGTGTATCATCTGAATAGCAGTGGAAAACTAAATGCATGTTTAGGAATAACTGCCTAGTGCAGCATGTAAGAGAGAATTAAAGCGGCAAGCACTGACCCCTGAGGCACGCCATACTCACTTTTGAGAGGCTTAGACCTTAGGACTATTATATGAACAAAAACTGGTACCGTCAGTTATATCGGATTTAAACCAGAAAGTGCTAATCCCGTAATACCTACAGTATTTTCTAGTCTGTTTGATAAAACATCATGATCTACAGTGTCAAAATGTGCACTTAAATCTAACAGAACAAGGAAAAGAAAACACATCCCTTATCTGAGGACATTAACACGTCAGTTAGTACTCTAATTAAGCTGTTTCAGTACTATGATGAGGGCCTGAAGCAGACTAAAACGTTAAAATACCATTCCTGTGGAGGTAAACTGCAGAGCTGCTGATAGATGGCTTTCTCTCAGATTTGGACAGCAGAACGGTAGATTTGAAATTGGTCTTAATTAGATATCACACAAGGGTCAAGATTGGCTTTTTTAATCAGTGGTTTGATAACGGCACACTTAAAGGATTTGGGCACATAACCAAAGGTGATGAATTTAAAATAACTAACATATAATAATACTAGCTATTACTTATTTGAGTAAATGTGTAGGAATTGGATCTAATAAAGATGTTGATGACTTAGACGAGCTGATCAGTGCAGATAGTTTAGTATTAGTAATTGGGGTAAAAGATTCTAATCTTGATTTATCGCTAACTAAACAGATGCCTTCACTAGTGCTGCATCTGGAAAGTTGCTGAATAGTTTGGTGATGTTATGAGCATCGAGTTTTTTGCCTAATGTTTTATATCTTATCATTATAGAAAGTCATGAAATCATTACTGTTAAAATTACACAGAACGGGAGAATCACTTTCTGTAGGGTTTTTTTGTTAATTTGGAGACTGTATTAAAGAGAAATCTTGGATTATTCTTATTTTTCTCTATGATTGAAGAGAAGTATGCAGCTTTAGCTTTAGTGAGGGCATGCTTATACTCTGCCATGCTGTCCCTCCAAACAATCTTAAACACCTTGAATTTACTATGTCTCCACTTGCGCTCTAGATGCCGTGTTCTTTGCTTTAAGGTACGGGTGTGGTCATTATGCCATGGTGCTAGCGTTTTTTTCCCTAATCTGTTTGACCCTAGCAGGAGCAATCGTGTCCAGGGTTGAGCAAAGCACACATTCTAATCGGTCATCTACCTAATCAAGATGATTGATCTCCGTAGGTGTATTAAATTTCAAGTCTGGTAGGTTTTTAATAAACACAGCTGGAGTAGCAGATGTGATAGTGCGCTTGGTGTGATAACGAGGCAGAAGGAGTTTATTTATTAGAGATAGCTCAAATACTAAAAGATAGTGATCTGAAATCGAATCACTTTGCGGGAAAACATCAAGGTTATTTATATTGATACCAAATGTTAATATTAGATCTAAAGTATGATTACAGCGGTGGGTTTCTCCGATCACATTCTGAGTGATACCCATGGATTCTAAGATGGACTTGAAAGCAATTTTAAGTGGAACCTGCTCATTGTCAAAGTGAATATTGATATCACCTACAATTAAAGCCTTATCTGTTGACAGTAGTAAGCAGGAAAGAAAGTTAGCAATTCTTGAAGAAATTCTGAATAGGGACCAGGAGGGCAGTAAATAGTGATAAGCTGAAAAGAGTGTGGTTTGACTTCCAGAACGAAGATCAGTCACATTAAGAATCAGTCTTTTTTTTTTTTTTCCCCAAAAACAATTAGCCTTGTAATGGGAGTTAGTTGTAACACCTAGCTTCTTGTCAAAAATTGTGGCTATGCTCCCTGCGGCCAGTAGGACGATGGCGATTAGCGACTGTATCCAGAGGTGAGGCTCATTTAGGCCCAAATTATTCACAGGTCTAATCAGTCTCAGGAGACAAGAGCGTGTAAGTGTTTATCAGTTATCATTTCTTTACATCACTGGCTTTGTTTGTAAGTTGATCTAATGTTAGAATCCTAGCTTTTACTCTAATGTTGTTATTTCTTTTGGGAGCTATCGTGTTTATACTGATTGAGGTTAAAAAAGACATTTTGAGAGCATGACATTTAGGGCAAATGCGGGTAACAGACACAGTTTCAATAAGGTGAGTTCGGGTGAAGGTGTATGGTTTACCAGAGAAAGTTGGGTTAAGCCTGACTGGTCTGCTGCCTGGAACCCCTGATCTGGCTAGTTCATCCCTTCTAACCAATCATCAGGCCATCAAGATATGGGCAATGGTTTGCAGGAGGATGAGAGCAGGCACCCTCCCGAGTGGGATGGGACACCGCCCATCCTAAAAGGCCGGGCTTACCTCAACGGCTGTCCAGTTGGTATATAAGCCCAACCGTTTGTTTTTCAGAGCACCCACTTGGACAGCCAGCAGTTCAGCGACATAAACTGCGTAGGTTTGGGTCACCTCGCCGCATTGGGATGGGGCCAGAGCACACTAACAGCATGGACATCGCCTTCGCCACTCTAACCCCACCTCTACAAAAATAGGCTTAGTAACTTGACGGAACGAAGGCGTATATCATTGCCCCAATGAATAAACTATCCTAGAGAATCGCGGCTCTAGAGTCACTAAGACTTCGTACAATGTTCCGGCACTCTGGCTCCGGGGATTACAGGTAAATATAGTGGCTGGTTGTCCCTAAAGGGGTAGGGTAGCTAGTTTCAACGTGTTGTAAAATAGAGTCACATATGACCAGAGCTCTTTCAACAGGCTGCTCAGGGGTTTGCATCACTGAAAGGGTAACCTGTTGGACACGTGAACAGGTAAGAGTGGGTGCTCTTGTGGGCTAGCCTTACGGCTACAATTCGCCGAAAACCGTCACCCACTGACCTGCTGCGAGGGTCTGCCGGGGTCGGGGGGGCTCTAACTCACACGGTTGGCATCCGATTGCACGTAGGAGCATGAGCTAGCTTCTCTATGTCGGTGCGTGCCTCTAAAACTACCATATTCTCCACATATTGAAACTGTGTCTATTACCGCATTCTGCCCTAAACGCTCTCACAAAGTTCTGTTTTATAACCTCATTAGTATAAAAACACAGAGATAGCTGCCAAATAAATAAAACAACATTAGACTCTAAAGCTGATTACTTTAACAATTAGATCACTTCCAAACAAAAGCAGTGATTGTAAATGAAATGATCACTGATAAACGACTTAACGGCTTATGTCTCACTGAGGACTTGGATTAGACCTGATGAATATTTAGCCGTAAATGAAGCCTCCAACCTCCTGGATACAGTCATGCTAGTCGCCCTCGTCCTAATGGTCGGGGGGGAGGCAGAGCCACAATTTTGAACCAAAGAGTAGGTGTTACAGCTAAAATCCCATACCAGGCTAATTGTTTTGAAAATACTGTTCTTAAGGGAACTGCTGATCCATCGTTCTGGAAGTCAAAACCACACTCTTTTCAAGGCTTATCACTATTTACCGACCGCATGGTCCCTATTCAGAATTTCTTCAGGAATTTGCTAACTTTCTTTCCTGCTGACTACTGTCAACAGATAAAGGCTTTAATTGTAGGCGATTTCAATTATTCACTTTGACAATGAGCAGGATCACTTAAAAAGTTGCTTTCGAGTCCATCTTCGAACTCCATGGGTAGCACTAGAATGTTGATGGACCAAACCCACCGCTGTATGTAATCATACTTAGATCTGCATATTAACATTCAGTATCAATATAGATAAACCTTATGTTTCCTGCAAAGTGATTCGATTCAGATCACATCTTTAGTATTTGAGCTTATCCTCTAATAAATCTAACATCCTATGACTTGTTATCACACCAAGAGCACTATCACATTGCTACTCAAGCTGCCGTTTATTAACAACCTCCAGACTTAAAAATTTTAATTACACCTACAGAGATAAATCATCTTGAGTGTGTAAATGAGCAATTAGAATGTGTGCTTCGCTCAACCTGGACACGACTGCCCTGCTAGGGTCAAACGTATTAGGGAAAAAAAAGGCTAGCCACCATGGTATAATGACCACACCCGTACCTTAAAGCAAAGGAACACGGCATTTAGAGCGGCAAGTGGAGACCATAGTAAATTTTTTGGAGGTGTTTAAGATTGCTGTAGGGACAGCATGGCAGAGTATAAGCCTGACCTATAAAGCTAAAAGCTGCATACTTCTCTTCAATCATAGAGGAAAAATAAGAATAATCCAATATTTCTCTTAAATACAGTCTCCAAATTAACAAAAAAACCCCACCAGAAAGGACCTCTCCCGTTTTCTGTGTAATTTAACAGTAAGATTTCATGACCTTTCTATAATGATAAGATAGAAAACATTAGGCATTAAAAAACTCAATGCTCATCACATCACCAAACTGTTTCAGCACCATTCCAGATGCAGCACTAGTGAAGACATCTTGTTCAATTTAGCCGTAAATCAAGATAGAACTTTTACCCCCAATAATAATACTTGAAATATCTACACTGATCAGCTCGTTCTAAGTAATCAACATGTTTGTTAGAGCCAATTCCACCCAATTCCGGTATCAAACCATGATTAAAAAAAGGCAAATCTTGACCTTGTGTGATATTAATTATAGACCAATTGAAAATCTACCGTTTCTGTCCAAAAATCTTAGTGAAAGCGTTCTATCAGCAGCTCTGCAGTTACCTCCAAAGGAATGAATTTATGAACACAATTTCAGTCTGGCTTCAGGCCCCACATAGTCACTGAAACCGCATTAAATTAGGGTACCTTAAATGACTTGTTAATGTCTCGAAAAAGGGGATGTGTTTCTTTTTTGTTCTGTTAGGATTTTAAGTGCAGCATTTGACACTATAGCTATGATGTTTACTAAACAGACTAGAAAATACTGTAGTATAAGGGATCAGCACTTTCTTGTTTAAATCCTACTTAAAACTGACGGTACCCGTTTGTTCATTATAAATAATCTAGGTCCTAAGCCTCTCAAAAAGTGAAGTATGGCGTTTGCCTCAGGGGGTCAGGCTGGCCGCTTTATTCTCTCTGGACATGCGCCACTAGGCTCAGTTATTTGTTAAAAATGGCATTAATTTCCACTGCTATGCAGATGATTTACACAGCTGTACATATCAGCCCAAAAGCTAATGACAGGGCCTTACAATCAAACAAAATCGGGGGACTGTGTAAAGGGGAAATAAAAAGATGGATGTTATTTAATTTTCTCTTTACTTAACTCCAGCTAAACCTGAGGTTTGCTATTACTGGGACCCAAAGGCTGTGAGAGACAGGGTAGCTAAATCTTATCCTAAATCTAGATGGCTGTCCAGTATTGCCCAGTCCGTCTGTAAAAAAAACTTAGGGGTCCACATTTGATTCAGATCTCTCCTTGATGCGCACATTAGCAGCACACTCGAATTGCTTTCTTTCAATGTAATTATCGCTAAACTAGAAATATCCCTCTATTTTAATGATGCAGAAAAAATTGTAAGCGTTTATAACCTCAAAGGTTGGTGTACTGTACGCTCCCTTATTACTGGATGCTCTATAAATAAACTATAATCTATAAATAAACTTCAGTTGTCAAGGAATGCAGCTGCCCGAGTGCTAACTCGAACTAGAAAAATTTGATTCATATCACTCCTGTTCTATCATTCCACTGCACTGGTTCCCAGTTCAAATTCCGCATTGAGAACAAAATTACTTTTTATAAACTTATTAAAGTCTACAGGGCCTGGCCCCACATTATCTGAGGGCCCTTCTTAGGAGTTTACAATCCAACTCGTATACTTCCGTTCGAGGGTGCAGGACTTTTTTAGTTCCTAGAATTAAAACGTTCAAGCAGGGGGAAAGGGGGAAAAGGCTTTCTCTACATGCCACCCAACTATGGAAAACTTCCCACTTTTGTTCGAGATTAGATTCAGACACTCTCCAGAAGTAAGTCTAGGCAAAAGACATACTTATTTACGCAGGCTTTTTGACAGATTTAGACCAGGTTGCATGGCTTGGGTCGATGGGGCCGGAGTCTGGAGTCAGTATGACCTGCCTGCCTTGTCCGCTAGCCAGGAGTGTCGAGTGGCGGTCTGGATGAAATGGGCTTCGGTCCTCGTGCATCTTGACTCGGGCAATCCTTGCTTAGATAAGGGCAGAGGCTGGGGGTTCATAGTCAAAGAGTCTTAGGTGATCCAGAGACGTTTGGGTGCGTCTTCTGCCGCTAGTGGGTTGCAAGTTCATGTGATCCCTCTTGGCTGTTGTTTCCTACCAGTTCTCTTCGAGATTTCTAGCTATGCGCTATAAGCTAATTGCTGCTGGGGGGTCTCATGCTACCAATTGGCATCGTGATGTAATAAACACGTGCCTCTTAAATCAATAACCAATTACATTTTCTCTTTTCTCTACGGCTGTGTTCCGGCAGTCCGGCCCCACACATGAGTTCAATTTGATTGGAGCTCCACTCAAGCTGATGCTTCGTCATCCAGCTCCAGCCCCATTCATACCCGGGCCACTTAATGTCGGGTGCATTACTTCCACATTCTATTCGAACTTGTTTGGACTCCATGGACTTTAGTTCGCTCTTAGATTATCTCTATGCCGCCCAAGGAGCTGAGGTCCTTTGAAGTATGGTCCTCCACAAGGTTCTTTCCGAGAACTAGGAGTTTTCCTTGCACTTGTCGCCTAGGCTTGCTCGATTTGGGATTGGACGTAGTTATTAGGGATAATCTAAACTTGTAAAAGTTGCTTGAGAAAGGCTCCATTGTTAAAAAGCGATATATAAATAAATCTGAACTTGGACTTGGATTGACTCCATCAGACTGGCTACAAGCCTAAACCTATCACAAATAATTTTTAAAACTAATGACGGAGAAAGAATAGCTCTAAACATTGGCCACACTCGGCACAGGGAACAAGCGCAGCAGAAGCCATGTTAGTACAATTAATGGAATTTAACGGTACTTAGCTTCGAGTGGGTTTGGGGTGGCAAAGTAAGATATAGTCACCTGCAGCCGATGGTCCCGAGGCAAGCTTGATTAAAGCGTTAAATGGAAAGTTACTACAAAAACATCACAAAAAAAAACTAAGTCCATAAAAAAAAGAAGGTGGGAAAGGCGTTAAAAAGATCTAAAAACACCACATACTGCAAAGAATCGCGCAACGGTGGTAATTAGTAATGGCTAATGTAACTGCCAAACACTAGCCGTTATTTCTGTAAGTACTAAATAACGATTTAGCGGCAAAAAATATATAATCGCCGGTATTATGAGAGAAAATGATTAAGATGTTGTAAAACAAAAGTACTAATATATTACACAATTATATACGGATATAAATGATCGGGAATTAAAATAGTTCAAAGGTAATAAACTGCTAACAGCTACAAAAAGTCGTGAAATCGCCGCAAATGGTCTGGGTTGCCAGATCCTCGCAAGCCTCCGTCAGCGTCCTCTCCACTGTTAGCCATAGATCCGCTGATAACTGCAACGTAAAATTAGTCTGTCATGATCTGGGAAATCAAAGGATGGATTCATTCAGTGAGCGATCAGATCTCTCAGTGCACACCCCCTCCACAGTCGCACCCCAGGAGCGATCACTTGCCTCACAGTTCTTCAGCAATTGCACTCATGGCGAGGAGGTCCCCATGCAGCTCCATTCTTTGCAGGAGGAGTGCTGACATCATCGTGAGGAGTATTTATACTATTATTGTGGTTTTGATCAGCACCTGTTAGCTCGGTGTCCCTCACGCCCTCGCTCATGCTGTTCCAGATCTGGAAGGCTACCCACAGAGCAACCTCCATGCACTACCAAGGTGAGTGTACATTTATTCTATATTCTATACCAAACCAGACCTATGCAGTGCATATACCCTGGTACATATCCAAGAGCATGAAGAGCGTCAAGAGTGGAAGACTGCCTTTCTTACGGATACAGGACACTATGAGTACCTAGTCATGCCCTTTGGTCTGGCTGATGTTCCGTGCTGGGACAATTCATCATAACCTATATAGGTGACACTGTAATTTACTTACCCTCTCTTCCTCTTCACATAAAGCATGTCCGCTTGGTTCTTCAGATACTGGTTCAGCATCAACTACTTGTCAAACCCAAGAAATGTGAGTTCCATGTCCAAACAATTTCCTTTCTGGGGTACGTTCTGTCTCCTTCCGAAGTTACCACAAACAATGACAAAAAGTCAGAGCCATCCTGGAGTGGCCACAACCCCAAAAAGCTAAGGAACTTCAGCAGTTTCTGAGCTTTGTTAATTTGTATCGGCACAGGGGTTACAGCTCCAAAGTGGCATCACTTACCTCTTTACTCAAGGGAAAACCCTCATCTCTGTCATGGACTCAACAAGCCGAACAAGTTTTCAGCTTCTCGTTCTCTAGTGCTCATATCCTGCATCACCCTGACCCTCTACTACCATTTGCAGTGGTGGGAGATGTCTCCAAGTTGGGAGTGGGGGAAATTCTATCACAACGGCATTGGGAGCCTTCTAAATTATTCAATTTGGCTTTTTCTTCTCACAGCCGAGAGAGCTTTACGATGTGGGTGCCAAAAAGCTACTGGCCATCAAACTGGTACTGGAAGAGTGGCGTCACTGGCTTGAGGGTGCCAAGTATCCCATGGCATATACAGACCATGAGTACTGGTTTGAATTTAACTCAGGCTGCAAATTCCCGAGGTGCTTTTTGTTGGCAGTTTGCACTGCTGACAGATGTTTTCTTTAAACAATTAATAAAGAGTCATTTGTTTGTTTTAATCAGTAACAGTCAATTTGTGAGTGACTTTAATGTGACGAGATATTAAGATTCTGAGATAACCACAAAGAAAGAGAGTCAAACTCCACACTGAATTTAAGTTTTTATTCATTAGTTAAATGAACTTAAAATGTATATGGCTCATGTTTGTTATATAACACACAATTCATACAGGGAGGTAATTAAATGCACATTATGAGCAAAGCAGTAAAATGCACAAGGGGTTTAAAGACATAAAAACATGATTAAAAGAATAAATACAACTATAATTAATTTGCTAAATTTCATGCCTGCTTTGTTCCTTCAGCTGATAAGGACTTAAATGTAGGTGAGTTTTTTAACCCTGTATTCATATTAAAATAAGCAGGACCAACTTAAAACTGCATTTGAACTAATTTTAGAATCCATGAGTATCACTCAGAATGTGATGGGACCGACCCACCGCTTTGATCATGCCTTAAACCTAATATTAACATTTAGTATTGATTATATAACTTTGCGGTTCTCCTGTAAAATGCTTCAATATCTGATCACTATCTCTTAGTTTGTGAGCTATGTGTAAATAACAAAATCTGCCCATCACCTTGTTATCACACCATGCACAATATTACATCTTCTACTACACATATAACCTATCAAACTTAATGTTTAAATCACCTACAGTGCCTGATCACCTTGAACAACATGTAACCTACCAACATGGATCTAACCTGGATCTGTTTCACTCAACTCTACATAAAGGTGCTTTTACTAAGACCAAAAAAAGGCAAAAAAAATAAAAAATAAAAAACCCAAAATATAGCAGAGAATAAACATGCCCTTACTAAAGCTAAAGCTGATTATTCTTCCTGACTAATAGAGTAAAATAAGAATAATCCTAGATTTATTTTAAATACAGTCTCTGGACTAACTAAAACATTACAGCTTGAACCAATGCTTTAATATCTTACCCCATTACAAATAGCAAAATGTCTCTGATCAACTTGTCTAAGCCATTGTAGTGTTTACTCAATACAATTTCTACATGTATTAATATTAATAGCTAACATATCTGAATAATAAATATGGCATTTTTAGGTCATATTCATGCACAAATATAGAAATATGAGAATGTTTGCATGACAATGAACAGTAATAGCGATGCTCCAGACCGTCATAATCTGACCCATATATAGAGATTTAGATCTCAATTTTGCCCCCCCCCCTCTAATTTTATACAGTGGTTCTATTTCCTTCCTGTTTGTGAAACAAACATCCATCTGACTGCTTTCTAACTTTCACCCTGAAGTTTTCCATCCCATGATCCTTTAGTTTCTGCTGGATCTAAAGATCAAAACAGAACAGACCATGACTTTTAATCATGAGGAATCCATATCTGGTAGGAAATATGAAAATGTTACAGGAGGTCCAACAGGAAATGATGATTAAAATAATGTTTGGAGATTGATGACTGTCATGAGAAGGAATTTATTTCATAATATTAGAAGTATAAACTCATGGAAGATGAGACTCACCTGCTCCAAAATTGTTAGTGCAGGATTGTTCACATCCTGATCGGACTGCACCTTCATCCTGATGATCTGCTGCTGTCCTGTGATTACTAGCATACAGAAATACATACACAATTAGCATTACACTGGAAAAAGCTATTTAAATAAGTCCAAATATAAAACTAAATGCATCTTTGACTCACCTGAGTGACAGAAGAAAGGCTTTAGGTTTGAACACAGTTCATCAGAGGCCAGACCATTTTGTAAAAGACCACAAAACTCAGTTTTTCCAGCATTATCGGGTTGTCTGGGAGCCCATTTAAGGGTGGAGATGCTGGTCTGGTCTGACCATTTCCAAGAGTTCCTATGGAGACCAATCCAAGACAAACTTCCTGCAGTGTTCACTCCCTCAACATCTGCATATTCTGCACTGTCTCTTGCACTGGCCAGATCTGTGTGATTCATCCTGCAAAAGGTCTGAGCATCGGCCCACGTCTTATAGTTAGAATAGTAAATGTACCGGTCAGTACCAGTTCTTTTCTCTGTCAAAAAAACAAACAATATTTCAAAAGAAACATCTCATGTATTTTATTTTCAAATTTCAACACTTGAAAATGCAGAAATGTGCAAGGGGTTGAATACTTTTGCAAGGCCCTGCGCCTACAATGCGGTGCACCTAATGTATGAATTAATTTCGGTTGTGCTTTCTGACCTAGAACCGATTGTAGATGGTACACGGCGCATAAATCTGTCAAAATGTTTTAGCATGGCCTTGGTAAGTTACGAAGCTTACGGCAACCGTAGTCAGGAGCATAGCGGAGTAATACCGATCTGTGCTTCAACATTAGGGCATGTGCATTCATTCATTCATTCATTCATTTTCGAAGCAGATTTCAAACTCAATGCTATCAGTCACGCAGTACAACATGGAAATAGAGCAGCTGCGAGAGAATTCAACATTAACGAATCAATGGTACGGAAGTGGAGGAAGCAAGAAGACACCCTGAGCCAGGTAAAGAAGACCAAACTGAGTTTCCGAGGGAACTTAAGAGTTTTGTTTCATTTAATGCGCCATATAACCCGGTGCGCTTTATAGCCCGAAAAATACGGTAATAAAGAGACTATCATGATACCCAACTCTGTCAATAAACTCAGGCAAGTGTCTGTTTGTGCCCCCCCCCCTCTCTCTCTTCCCCGAAATCAGTGACCATTTTAGGGTGAACATTATGCGACTCGTGAACTTAACTGATTCTGTGTTTTAGAGTGTAGTTATAAATGTCTGCTTAGGCCTATGAAGTATTTATTCAGGTGGACAGGAAGATGTATTCCAATGCCACTTTAGGTGTGCAGTGTTTGTCTGAATATTTGTAGTAAGTATAACCACATGCTTTTATTTTTAATGTGGGCCTATTTTACTGTATGTAGATTTAACAAGCTTTAAGCATTCTTTATAAATTAATTGTCGTGTTTTTACTCTCCAAACTAATTTATTTTTCTTAGGGGCTTTCTATTTATAGTGGCGGTGTTATTGTGGCAGGAATAAAGCGATTGAATACCAGATTCCGGTCCTCAGATTTTTGCCTGTCCGGACCTACCCGGTAAAATAAATTATTTTTTGCTCACCATCAAAGCAAATAAACGATTGGACTAGACTACAGCTGCCTTCCCACCAACCCCAATAAGAAAAGGCAAGACATTCTTCTGTTCCATCACTGTCTGGCTCTCCAGAAGACCATTTTGTCCAACTTCCTAGTGGCTCGTTTCCCAAGGACCAGTGCCAGTTGTAAACGTCTTTGTAGAGTCCAATCCAAGTGCTGGAACTGAACTGTTGTTTCTGAGCTTCAGCTTGAAGAAGAGTCATGTCAGCAGCATTTTCAATCGTAGCCAGGTCATCATAGTTGGTTCGGCAGAAAGTCTGAGCGTCAGTCCATGACTTACTCTCCTGGATCAGATAGTACTTACGAGGGACAAGCTGGACGAGTGGAACTAATCCTGTGGATCAGACTTAGAACATTTTATATGGAGGAAAATCTATGGAAAACTTGAGGACAAACCAAAAGACAAATGATTATAATAATGAGTTTGGATGATGATCATTTAATTACAATGTATTTCACATATACAGTATAAGTAATAAAATAATGAACATCTAGTGTATTTTCCTTGATCCATCCTTTCTTAACACTAACAGTAGTTATTAAAAATATCATGGCTTTTTAAGTGATAAAATGTTTTTCTTACCTGTGAGAAGAAGGATGAGGAAAAGATTCATCATTATCACTATTATTAAGAAAAAATCTGAGTCATCATTATAATAGTAACCTTTATTTATATGGCACCTTTCATGCAAGAAACAGCTAAAAGTGCTTTGCAAGACAAAATAAGACATGATTATTTGGAAGTGCAACTGCGAGTCAGGGCTTATTGTAAACCTTCAGGTCCTGACCTCAAAGTGATGTTCTGCCAAATGATCCACTCCCATTGAGAGAGGCTGGAGTCCAGGATTGAAGCCCTCATGTTAAAAGGAAATTACTAGCCATAAATAATCATATCTTGTATTTTATTGATTTGTTTTTTTATGGATTGTATTTTATTATTCCATAACTACAGAATTTGCTATCTCTGGGGGGAACAGAGGTAAGGACTTACAATCTACATCAAAATGAGACTAAACATTGTACAGTTCTGTTGAACATTAAATACGATAGCAGCTGAATTCATTTATTTCTTTATTGACACATCAACAGAATGCCTTCTGAATACACTGTTTTTGTAGTTGAGATTTCAATCACTGAGTACAACTCAATGATCACTGGTGGCTATAAAGTCTCACAATGTTATATCAACACAACGTTCCTACAATTATTGATGCCCCATTTATTCCTTGAAACTCATGAAATTAATAGCTAAAAAGCTTTAGCTCAGTAATGACTTATTTAAAATGCATTTTAACTTCGTCATAATACACTATGCAACAGTAATGAAAACAATGAGTTAAGCTGCTGTTCATGACAACTCCGTAAATAAACTAAAAAAACCCAGCAAAAACACCCCACTTCCCTGCCCTTATCATTCTTGTGAGAACTCATTAAAACAATTTGCTAGTCAAATATTTTGCTTTGTTGATTTATTTAAATAATTAGCTCACGTAATTGCGTAGAACCTTCATGTCATGTTAGAGGAGTAATTAGAACTACGTCAGGCAGAACAGAGCAAAAACTTACAGAATATGAATAATTTATGAATAGTTTCTGATTTGTAATGGGCCTCTAACAACGTAAATAAAGCTGTTTTTCCTAAAATGGAGGTAAAACAAGGAGCCGTCTGTGTAATCCTAATTGTTTGCTAACAAAATCAGTGAGCTGATCCAGAGGATCAACCCCCGCAAGGCGGCAGAACCAAACAACATTCCTGGGCGAGCCCTCAGAGAATGTGCTGGTTGATGTTCTCACCTCCATTTTCAACCTATCCCTGAACCAGAGCATTGTTTTCACCTGCTACAAAACCACAACCATCATCCCCATCCCGAAGAAGAGCCCCCCCACTTGCCTGAATGACTACAGGCCTGTGGCACTCACTCCAATCATTATGAAGTGCTTCGAGAGAGTGGTGCTGGCCCACATCCAGTGCAGTATACTGAATACCCTGGATCCCCTGCAGTACGCCTACCATGCCAACAGATCCACCTCGGATTCCATTGCTGCTGCCCTCCACTACTCTCTCTCACCTGGAAAACAAAGACTCCTACATCAGGATGCTTTTTGTGGACTATAGTTCTGCCTTTAACGCGGTAATCCCCCACAAACTCACCCACAAACTGTCCACACTCTGCCTGCACCCCACCCTCTGCCACTGGCTTCTGGACTTTCTGACTGGCAGGCCCCAATTCGTTAGAATTGGCAACAGGACTTCAGCTAGTATCACAACCTATACCGGGACCCCACAGGGATGTGTCCTCAGGGTCGCCTACCACAAGGACAACATCATCCTGAAGTTTGCTGACGACACCGCAGTGATAGGACGTATCACTGGTGGAGATGAAGTGGTCTACAGGGGGGAGGTGACCAGGCTGGTGTCATGGTGTGAGGACAACAACCTCACCCTCAACACGGACAAGACAAAGGAGCTGATAGTGGACATGAGGAAGGGGAGGAGACCTCATCAGCCACTGTTCATCCAGGAGCTTGAAGTGGAAAGGGTGAGCAGCTTTAAATACCTGGGCATTCACGTCACTGAGGACTTCACATGGATGCTGAACACCACGCAGCTGGTCAAAAAGGCTCAACAGCGACTGTACTTCCTGAGGAGGCTGAGAAAGTTTGGGATGTCTCCCAAAATCCTCAGCAACTTTTACAGCTGTGTGATTCAGAGCCTCCTGACCAGCTGCATCACCGTGTGGTACGGCAGCACGACTGCGATGGACCATAGACGCCTTCAGAGAGTGGTGAAGACTGCTGAGAAGATCACCAGTGATCCACTGCCCTCTCTGCAGAGCATCTACCACCACAGAGTTCAGAGGAGAGCTGCATCCATCCTTAAAGACCCCACCCACCCCAACATGGACTGTTCACACTTCTGCCCTCAGAACAGAAGTACAGAAGTGTCAAATGCAAAACCACCAGGTTAAAGAAATTTTTGACATTCTTGGTGAGGAGCAAAAAAAAGAATTTCATTGTACACGGAAACCTGTTTCCTTACTGTGAAAATGACAAACTCTTTGAACTCTTGATCCTATGTTACCGTTTTAAACAAAAATATAAATGGGTTGGGAAACAAGTACAGTTAGCTCCAGTTGGTGATTATAACTAAAATGAAACTAAATAAATAAAAGGAAACTAAACTGAAGATATAATAAACAGATAAAACTAAATAAAAGAAAATGCACGCCGTAAGCGTATGCAATCGGCATGCGCAGTACCGGAACGGAGCTTCCGCAAACTCGTGCTGCTCAAACTGCAGTTAAACGTGGCCGCGGGAAAATGAAGAGGACATGGTTATTAAACACAGCGTCCTCTTCAAGCACGATCGGGGAGGAAAACACTCCTGATCACGGCGAGGAGGGGGGCAACGGAGTGAGTGCGAGGCTCAGAACAGCTGGAGGATCTCGGTAAAAGTAAAAGAAACATAAACAAAAGTCTGACCCTACCCCATCTAGGGCCCTGGCTTACCGAGCTACCTCCTGGTAGCCCCACATTAAATAACATTAAATAACAGAGCAAATAAGTGCTTACAATAAATGAATAATAATACATTGAATTTATTCATTAATTAAAATAACAAATTAAATAATAAAGAAAAATAAGTGCATCTCTGATGCAAATACTACATACAAACTCATTCACGCTCTTTCTTTAGGAACTTTTCATTGCAAACCAAAAATGTTAGCATGTCAACATGCTCCTGGCTAAAGCTGGCTCTCTTTTTAGAGATTATATTTCCTGCCGCAGAAGATAAACGCTCAGACAGTGTTGAAGTACCAGAAATGCATAAATAGGACTTGGCTAGCTTGGCCAATATAGGATATCTGCCTGTGTTAACTCCATCACTGTCATTATCCAGCTAACAAGCATCAACCGTGCTATTCCCGTTCGCACAGTGTGAGTGCGCCGTTACGTTTCCTCACTTCACAACGGAACAACCTCAGGATATTGTGGCCACTTACGCTGTTGCTGAGCTCCCTTCATCCTCAGGGACTCGTTTGACTCCAACATATTTTTCCGTTTTCAAGGGCTGTATCAGCACCGGGGTGCTCCTGTGCCAGGTCAGATCACTTTTGCAAGGCTTGCATGTTACACATTTTTTTTTAGTTGTGTGAAGTTTGCAGTGCTCCTACACTTTTGAGGACTTAAGCCGAACCTTCTTCTCTGCGTCGGTCTTGTTTCATTTGTAGAATTTATTTAAATTCTTAACGCCAACTTGTTTTGAAGATTCTGCGTCGGCTCCGCCTCGCTCCGTTCAACTCGCTCAAATTGTTTTTTCCAGCGTTGACGAAGTGCCGCAAGTAATGTAAGTGGATATGATAAGGCGGGGGAAACATAAATCATGCGGCACAACGAATCTATAATGAAATTCGTCGTCGACACTTTTAATAATCGATTATTATCGATTCGTTGTTGCAGCCCTAGTCTTGATACCCCCAGAACGTACCATTGTCCCTAATAAAAGAAATATAACAAAGAAAAATGAAAAGCCATCTGACAATGCAGGCAGCAGCGAGCACGTGTGTGCGTCCTTCACAAGCCGGGCGCATAGAGAAGCAATGTGGCAACACTGAGCGAGCCCCAAAGGTGTGCTTATAAGGGCTCGACTGAAGGTGTCGCCACTTAACGTAAAAGCCCTAGAAGAGCTGACGCACACGCGATCGTGCAGCTATAGCTCACGCTGTTACGTGGGGGCCTCATGGAACAGACGATATGCACGTTCTCAGTTAAAAAATAAATAAATAAATAAATAAATAATAATAATAATAAAGCTTTATTATCAGGTCCAACTGAAATCTAGGAACTGGTCCCTCTGCCGAACCAGAAGTCAACACAACACCACAGATGATATAGAAAACAACAAAGATAATTATAGTGAGGAATAATGAAATAATAATAATAATAATACCACCGTAGTGATAACAATAATTACAATAACAACAATAAGCTGCAAACAATACAGGGTAAACTAATGCCAAGAAAAATAACAACAGAGTGTAGCGTAATAGCTGGATTACAGTCCTTCAATTCTCTATACCCTCGGTTCGAACGGTTGTCAAGCCATAAAACTTTGTGACTCTTTGGAATGTAAAAGGGCCCAACATCTGGACAAGACTCTGGCTTAACGGGCCAGATAAACAACCTTTTTCTCAAAACAACAGAAAAAAAAAAAAAAATAAATAAAAAAAAATTA
Organism: Ancistrus triradiatus; assembly: GCA_025084515.1. Taxonomy (NCBI): domain Eukaryota; kingdom Metazoa; phylum Chordata; class Actinopteri; order Siluriformes; family Loricariidae; genus Ancistrus; species Ancistrus triradiatus. Next base: position 8,891 of record JAJAGP010000589.1, on the reverse strand, counting down.
AAAAAAACTTAGGACATGGCCAAGCCCAGATAACCTGTGCATGTCGCCATCATAAAATAAACCAATGTGTAGTTTTAAAAGGATTTCTGACAAATCCACCCCAGACTCACCCTTCCCAAGAGAGATCTGCTCCAATTTCTCCAAAGGAAAGCAAACATGCATCCACCTCGGTTACTTTTACAACCCTTTTTCTTAGTCGGCCTGGCACCAGAAAGACAGCCCTGGATTTATGACGGAAGGAATCCAGCCTTTTCTTTCACAGACACACTTTTCAGTAATAGTATTAAACTTTTGTTGGGAACAGATTATCTTCATCGGAACCTCTCAATTAGATAACACATGATATTTGCTTCATAATAAGTCTAAACACATCCATATGTATTTAGCTAATTCATACAAAGAGTTTGATCAGGGATAATTGTCATACCCACGTATATAATCGTATGTATATGCATGTTACTGATTTGTCATGTATTTTGGTGAATGTTTTAGTATAATGATCATTTTTATACGTAATATGGTCCAGTTGTGCTATACTAATGGATATGATTGGAAATAACAGCTGTTTTATCTATACGTATCGATCGCTCGGGTTTATTACATGTTCATACTTATAAAGAACAGAAATGAAGTTATTTAGAATGTACTGTTTCCCACATCTTGTATCGATCATATTATTATTTGTTTAAGGAATAGCAAATGTATGTGCTGTAGTTAGAATGATTTAACGATGGTCTAGGTTATTAATTCAAGGTGCCTTTGATCATCTGAACCTTACAACGAAGCCTGCAACTAAACTTGTAACTTTGAGGATTTTTGGTTATTATGTGATAGTTTTAATCACCTTAGATATGTAGGAATGTATTAATCCAAGTTAGAACATCTTTGGCTCATATGGTGAAATTATAAGGCACAACCATGATAGGAGGGATTTACTGATGAGTCAGCTTCTCATTGGCTATGTCAGGGCAACTCCTTGTGCCCCCGCCTCCAGCCGCCTATGATCCGGAACATACAACAGCAACGCGGACCGACCGCGTGGTAAGCTTAGCTTCGAGTCTTGTGTGTTTTCGTTCTCTTTGTTTGTCCAAGTATTTTATTTTTCAGGTCTTTTAAAGTTGCAGCTTTGTCAGTCTTTTGTTATTAGTTTTGCTCAAGTTTTCGCATTTATTTTACGTTAAGTTTCCTGTGTCCAGCAGTCGTAAGTAGTTCGGTATTGCCGAATTAGAAGATAGTTAAAAGACCAACCAGCCAAGATCTACTTCACGCTCTACCATTCTCGTACAATACAAGTTTTCCAAGTTTTTGTTGAAGGTCGTGGTGCTAGAACGCGTTCGACTCCACCTTTATCTGTGGCCAAGATAGAAAGTCGAGATCAGAGGCCCCGACCACCAACAGCTGGGAAGAAAGCTAAACCAAAGCGAGGCCCGTGGCTCCAAGGGCTGCATGCCGACATGAGCCGAAGGCTAGGAGCCGATATCATCCAGGAGTCCACCGAACAGTCGTCGTCGAATCTGAAGATAGACCTCTACCGTTCTCCCGTATGACTTCTGACAACAGGCTGAAGCCCGGTTTTGTTCCATCTCCTTCGCGTGAGCCCCCGCAAAGAAACAGGCAAGTACCACTGGTGTGGCTTATCTGGGTCCCTGATTCTCGAACCTTGCGTTTTATCTTAAACCCCACTTCAACGTAGACTCATCCACGTCTAAGTAGCTTCTACCATACTATATACATGTTCACCATCATTTTATGATTTTAATTACTGTGATGCATGTACGTTTGCCATCATTTCTTGATTTTAATACTGTGATACATATGTTATTACGTCAGATAGTCTGTTGATATTGCCTTGTTTGTAGTTAATAAACTTGCTAAAACCTTTTGAATTTACCGCTTGGTGTGAGAGAGTTTCATTCAAACAAAGGTCGAAAAACATAACTGTGAATTCACTATTCAGACCTAGACTGATCAATTTCGCTTTTCTCTTTTCAACTGGTTTCCGGATCTACCAGTCCATAAACGATGAGGTGGTGCCCCGTTTATTCATTAAAAATTAATCAGTTTAAATTGTAGTCTTAGGTTTGTTGCAAGAGGGAAAACACAGCAAACCAGAAGGCTGGGAAATAAGGAGGGTTGTTGAAAGAGGGGAAGGGGGGAAACAAAAAGAAAAACAGAGGAAAGGCTGGGGAAGGAAATGGAAAATAAAGAGGGAAAAAAACAAGCAAACCGAAGGCTGGAAATAAATCAGGAGAACGCTACAGAAAAACCCCAGAAGTAGTAAGCCAACCGAGAACCTGACATGAACAATACATTGGCATAGCATGAAACACGACTAAGAAAAAACAGGGCTGGTCTTGAGGAAAACACGCAAGACTATACAAGCCTAGAATGCAGGAGTGATGGTGACTAGGCTAGACGGGGTTGTACCAAATAAGCCAAATACCTGAATAGGCGAGACAAGAAACTAATATACACAAGTCTACAAAAAACTAACAAAAACAGGACTGGGCTATGCAGGTAAACCAGACAAAAAGCATAGACAAGGCTTGTGAAAGAGTGTACAACAAGAATTGTCCAGGCAGAGAACGCTAGAGACCCGGACGTGGCCGAGACAGAAATTACAAAACCACAGCCACAGCTCTTTAGTTTTAGAACGCTTTAGAGCCCGGACGTGGGCGAGCCAAATTACAAACACAGCCACAAGTAACACGAGAGAGCAACATGGGCAGGGCTTCAGGGCTTAAAAATACAGGGCTAAAGACAACATTGGCTTGGCTACAAAAAACAGACAAAACATAGATCAGGCTTGGGAAGAATGTACAAAACCCTAGTTTGCCACAGCTAGAACAACATGGACTAAACCAGTAAGCGGATTTCTGGCCAGGAAGGCAAACGGAAAACACCACCAAAGTGAAGCAAAAAACAAAATATATCTATCATAGGCTACCAGAAAGACTAGGAAAAAACCAGGACTGGTGGAAAAGAAAAAAAAAAAAAAAAAAAAAAAAAAAACATAGCAAGAGGCAGGCTAAAGCTGCTAGCAACAAGACTAGCAGTACATGGCATGGCTTGAGCACAGAAAAAAAAACGTAAAAGATACCCAGCAGCATGAATGAATGTTTAGTTTTAAACAAGATAATTATAAGGCTAGCAGGACATGGCATAGCTAGAGCATCGAAATACGACAAAAAACACAGCTGAAAAAACTGTACCAAAATCGCCAGGGCGTCCAGGTAGGGAAGGAACAGCTTGCCAATGCAGGAAAGTCTATTGGAAGTAATAGTAATAACGGCGGCCAGTAATCCAAAAATGGAAACAAAAGGTCCATAATAAGACCATGACGCGCACACAAACACGGAGCCCACGCTTGCAACAATTTGCATGCTCCGCGCCGTCCTGGTAAATGAGAGCCGTTTAAAAAAATAGCAGCCCCGCGGAAAACATATTGGATCCGTGGGGCGTGGCCAATTGGATCCGGTGGTGAATGGGGGAAATGGACTTCGATCCACAATTCGCCAAAAACGAAAGAAAAAAACGGGGGGCAGGGCACGGATCCTAAAACACGCGTCGCCAGTTGGAAAACTCCTGGCCATTAGCAGCCAAAGAGTGATCCCTGACATCCTGTGCTTTGCTTAAACTTTTGGCATGGCTGAGTTTTGATGCAGTGATGCAGAACCTTCCTCTTGATGCAGATTCAGTAAGTATTACTGGACTTACTCCTTATGTGCTCCATTTGGGTGTTTTTAGGTTCTCGCGTTATGGCATTAATGTTTTAAGACTACATTCAGATAGTAAATTTCACACATACATAGTCCCCAGTAGCTCTCATACATTGTTTGGTCTTTGTCAATCACCATAAAACTATTTTAGACTAATTCAGACTCTGGTGTAGTAAACTGTATTATAACATTATAAATAAAATTCTTATAAGCTCACTTATATACACAAAGGTTGCATTCAATAAATTTTTCATGCCTTTTGTATTCACTGTTTTTGTGGGAAAGATTTAATTCACTGAGTATAAGCTCTCACAATATTAGATTGAGACACTGTTTTTAAAATTAATTGTATATTCTTGTCCTCAATCATAAAAAAGGAACAAGTTATGCTCTTTTTATTATTAAAATGAATGAACTTAAAGGTAATGCCATAATCCCCTACAATTGGGAACATCTTGAGATAAAACCCCCTCTCTGTAGGAGGAAAATTCATCCTAGTAAAACTTTAACTACAGAGAAAACCTCTCCATATGGGAGGAAACTTCAGCTAAGATTAATAGCTCCAGGTTTGAATAAGTAAAATTGGTTTCAGAGCTCCTGCAACACAAAATGATGGACTCTTTAAAAAGGATGTTCACTCTGCTATTTAACTTCATAGCAAATAAACTAATTAGAGATATGCCACCAAATTACTTTTGTTTAACGGCCATGCAATCTGGAATCATGAAGCAAACCACAAAGTGATGAGATAATTTTAATTAAATGGTATATTAAATATCATTTAGAGGAAAACTAAAAAAAGAGATAAAACATTACCTGCAATGGAAGGATGTCTGTAGAGCTTCAACACCAATAAATACCTCAAAACCAAAAAACAGCAAAAACAACAAACACCACCCCCTTTTCCCACTCCTACCTTTCTTGTGAGAACTCATTTAAACATCATTTGCTAGTCTAATTAGTTACTCTGTTGATTTGCTTAAATAATTGCTTGGATTCTTCAAGAGATATTAAAACAGGTCAAGCAGAACCAATAATAAAGTTAAAGCTTCTCGTTCTTAGTCCGATTCATTTGATTTTGACTTTATTATTGGGTTTAATTTCCTTGTACATGACATGGGTCAAAGAAGCTCCTGCTAAGCCTCTCAGTCCTGGCCCTGATGGAGTGGAAACATTTTCCAGAGGGTAACCACTGAAAAAGATAGTGGTTAGGATGCTGAATGTTCTCCATGATGCCATTTGTCTCCTGAAGTCCACAAACTTCTCCTTGGTCCTGGAGACATTCATCCATCTGGAGGGAACAACTGTATTGAACATTGAACTGAAGTCCAATGTCCAGGTGGGAGGGGATGGTATGGAGGATGTATGAGATTCATTAGGCGAACCAAAATGGATCTAAAGAACCGAACAAATGAAGTCTTTGATAAGTCTGAAAGCACTTCATAATAACAGAGGTCAGAGCTACTGTGAGGAAGTCATTTGGGCAGGCTGGGTTGGTTTTCCTTGGAGGACCAACCCAGAAGAAGATCATGCCCTCATAAGCTAATTCAAAGTCACAGAATGAGAGGGCATAACCTGGAGCTCAGCGCACAAAGCAGGAAACAAGCCTAAACAAGGTCCTTTTCATCCATTTCAGGACACATACATATGCACTCACTCACACTGGAACACTTTAGAGACACCATATGACCTTAAGAAAACCAAAACAGATGTCAGGAGAACATGCAAACTCCACATAAGCAGAATCTGGACCAGGAGGAAGCAAACATCACTCAGCACTGAAGAGAGCCTTCTTCTCCATCGTCTTCGTATTGCATGTTATTTATTTACAGTCTCTTTCACAAAAATGCATTTTTGCGTTTTTGGCAGTTTATGAATAAAATTTCTGATTAAGTTCCACTTGTGACAGATATGTAACAGAAATAAAGTTGCTTTTCCTAAATGGAGGTACAAAAGGAATAATACTTAATTAACATAATTAACGATACAGAACAAACCCTTAGTTCAGGATTACTCAAGTGAAAGGCCAAACACTGTGACGGTACATTGTTTGCTAGTAAAATCAGGGAGCTGCTCCTGTGCTTTGCTTAAACCTTTTGGATTTCTGAGTTTTGATGCAGTGATACAGAACCTTCCTCTCACACCTCACCCAAACCCATGTGCTGCTTTCATATAGCGTGGCTGACATAAGAGCCTCCACTCTTCTGGTTCCAATAGACATTGGAACTTGGTGCAGATTCACTATCATTCAGTTACCTGCATCCTCAGATCCTTTGCTCTATAAACCATCAAGCTTGGTAGAAGAGGAATTAGTGCTGTTATGATGAGTAAAGGGAACCAGCAGCTGTGTAGTAACCTCCAAAGTAACAGCATTTAGGAAACATTTCAGTCAGGATTTAGGCTCCAAACAGCGTTAATTAGGGTACTTAATGATGTATTAATATCCTCAGATAATAATTCCGTCTGTTTACATTTATTCAAAGTAAATGAAAGTTTTATTTGTAACGATCCAAACAAAGTCAGATGTCCAGAGGAACAGGTTACCTCATTTCTGCTTGAATTGGTCCAGGTTCTGCTTCACTGCACTAAAGCACCACCATGCAAAGTGTTTAAGCAAAGCACAAAAGCAACTCGCTGCTTTTACTACATGTAGCTGAGTAGTAGGGCGTAATGACAAGGTTAGCTGCAAAGTGAGAACTTGATATAAATGGATGAATTTAAGATAACATCTGCAGCCTGTGTGGCCTGGATGAAGAAGAGTATGACTGCTGATGCACAGCATGCTTTTTTTCTTACTGCTTAACAAATGTAATTGTACAAATTACAAATAACGCAATAACCCTAATGAATAACTCAATTCCATAATTTAATTCTTGCTTAATTTTATTTATAGCATATCTAGTATGAAATGAAGGGCTTCTGTGACTTATTTTGATTCTTTATTTGATTCTTTCTTCTGTACAAAAGCAATTAAGCACTTATTGTGAATAACATCACATCTGTGATAATATGAGGGATGTCACGGCCTTGATGTTATTTGCGATAACACACTCCCTCTGTTCTGTTGCTTACGTATTGCACAGCTGTTCCTCGCTTCCAAGATATACCAGAATCAGTCAAAAGTCCCCACATCAAGAATGTGATTAATATATAAAAAAAAATAAAAATTAATTAATTCAGTAACCCTGATGTAATTATAACAATCTAGTAACTGGACCCAAAATTAAGTCATATTCACTAGAAATATGCTATATTGCTTTAACCAATCCAGGTTTTGCAGTAATAGCTCATTCCGATTGGTCACAATAATCTGTCAATAAGATTTCTGCCAGGCAACAACGAGATTGGGCACCATGTTTCTCTCAAAGTCCTGATCAGGGGCTGTACAGGGGAAGCTTGGCAGAGCTGGGATAAGAAGTTAACAGTCTTACATACAATGCCAGACAAAATGTCAGGCCTCTTTGAACATTTTTATTCATGAAAACAAAAACAATCTTCCTACACTTCACATTAGCTACTGTATCTTAAACTTCCAGCTTACCATTGATTCCTGATTAAATTCTCTATTTTTAAATCTCTACTGTTCAGGGGCTAGCGTACTCGGAAACATAGTCAACTTGATTAACAACCAAGGCATTGGGCGCTAGCGGCTCGGATATTGGGCTTACATGTTCATATGCTGAGCTAACATGCTTAGACAAAGAGTCCTCTAACTCTAGCAACTCAGGTACAGAGCTAGCGTCTTCGGACACCAAACCACGAGACGCTCTCGGCTCCATTATTGAGCCAGCGAGTCCAGACACCAGTCTCCATGACGCTATCAACTCTAGTACTGAGCTAGCATGTTTAAACACTAGACCCCACGACGCTATCGGCTGTAGTACGGAGCTAGTGTGTTCAGACACAAAATTACTTAATGCTATCAGCTCAAGTCTTGAGCTAGCATGTTCATATGCTGAGCTAACATTCTCAGACATCGAGTCGTCGGGTGCTAGCAACTCAGGTACTGAGCTACAGGTTGCTACTGGCTCATCAACAGAGCTACGGGGTGCTAACTGCTCAGCTACCAAGCTAGCATGCTCAAAAACGCAGCTAGCTCGCTTCAATACTGGGTTAGCAAGCATCAGTGGAATTGAGCTACTGGGCGCTGGCTGCTTATCTAAGAAGCTAACAAGCACGGCGTGCTTAGATATGGCGCCAGTGGGCTCAAATACTGGACTACTGAACTCTAACTGCTCAGATACTGAGCTACAGGGGTGCCAACTGCTCATCTACAGAGCTTACAGATGCAGCTTGCTCAGATATGAAGCTAACGGACTTATTCAAACTTTGACTCCATGACTTTAGTTTCGTTCTTAGATTTATCATCTACGCTGCCCAAGGAGGTTGGGTCCCTTTTTGAGTCTTGGTCCTCCCAAGGTTTCTTCCTATAACACTCAGGGAATTTTTCCTTGCCTCTGTCGCCCTAGGCTTGCTCAATTTGGGATTGGACGTAGTTATTAGGAGATAATCTAAACTTGTAAAGTTGCTTTGAGACAATGCTACATTGTAAAAAGCGCTATATAAATAGATCTGACTTGACTTGACTTATGGACCCAAATACTGGGCTATGGAGCTTTAACTGCTCAGATACTGAGCTAAGGGGCACTAACGGCTCATCTACAGAGCTAACAGGCACGGCATGCTCAGCTACAATGCTAGCAGGATCAGATGCCAGGCTATCAGGCGTTAGCGACTCGGGTACTGAGCTACTGAGCTCTAACTGCTCAGATACTGAGCTACGGTGCGCTAACGGCTCGTCTACAGAGCTAACAGGTGTGGTGTGCTCAGCTACGGCATTAGCAGGCTCAGATACAGGGTTAATGTGCTCAGATGCTAGGCTATTGGGCGCTGACTGGTGCTTGTCCAGAACCTTCTGGCTGCTGGCAAGCTGGGGATCCCGCAAATGACAAGCAAATGCAGGCCGGACCAGGTGACTGGTGGACTCCTGCTTATCGCTAGCAGGGAGACCAAACTTGGCCCACAGCTTGAAAAAGAGCTGGTTGCAGGTTCCCAATAGCAACTGGGGCCAGTTAGCAACCGCTCAGTCAAACGCTTTGCCTGCAATACGCCATTCCGTGTAATGTGGGAACTGGCGCAAGTAAGCCGAGCACTGGCAAAAAAAAAAAAAAA